>CM053793.1:266356843-266381843 GCA_028749045.1 Cupressus sempervirens
GAAAGGGAAAAATTGGAATCTTTTCCTAGATAAGTGGAGCAGCTATTATTTAGGAATTGAAAATAAGCTATGGAAGAAAAGGAGGGGCTTAAAATAAGCAGCAACTGCTTATTGAAAAAAGTTAGAAGTGACTTCATAAAAAAGAATTATCTTGTTTTTCATTGGCCTAACATTTTGTATCTATATTTAATTTACAACAAATGATATTAATTTTTTATTTAAAATATATATTTAATAGTAATGCTTAAAAACAAGCAGAAATTTGTGTTTTCATGGGGCCATCAGCTCCACATATTACTTCTAAAGATATTGAGCAGCTGCTACTAGCCAAAATAAACCTAGTAGCAGCATGAGAACATGCTCTTAGTTGCTGCAAAGCATGTTCAGGACTAGGAGTGTGTTTGACTATCCTCCATCATAAATGTGTGTCACTTGTCAGTGTTGAACACATATCTTGTTGGGTTTCTGCAAATACCTTGAGTAAATAGAATTTTAACAAATATTTTTGCTACTAGTTTAGCACCAACCAACCATTAACAATATTATATTTATTTAGTGTAAGATACAACAACTAACATGCAGTCAATTTTTATTTTGGCATCGAACGTTAAGAGACTCATTTGAAGAAATAGCTGACAAGTGCAATATAGGGAAGTTACAAGATACAAGAGAGGAGTTGTTTGGCAAGTTAGGAGATAAAATTATTTATCCTTTCAAAAGTTGCACTCAAACTAATGGTTCCTAAGGCAAAATTTAAAACAATAAAAAAATCACAACTTCATAAAAGTTATACATCACAATAAAAGCTAAAAGAAATGGTGGCACAATTAATTATGGGTTCTTAAACATCACACACTAAGGAGAAAATTAAGTTTGGAAAGAATAAGTCAACTTTGACTATTTAACACTTTTAAACTTGGAATGAAGCTTAGTAAATGATGTTTAAGCCATCTGCTAGTAATGGAATAAGAAAGCAACAAGACCAATACTTCAGAATTGAGATTGAATTTATTTTATGACAATATAGACCCAATTAAAATGTTATTTTATGATAATATAGATCCAATTCAAATGTCCAAATTAGCACAATTTGCATGGAAAAATCCACTCTCATCCCACAACTACAAGACACGGTGCCAAGTAATTAACAATAATATTATTATGGCCATTAACAATATATCTATCATATCTCATCTTGCGACCTTTATTGTTTTTTCCTATGTGGTGACTATGTGGCAACCTTGTGGATTTCATCTTGGTCAAACCTAGTTTTGAACTTGGGTTAAATTAACATGTGCGATTAAATGGATAAATAATGCATTGGAAAGTTTTGTATCTTATTTAATGTTAAAGATGATTATATTATAAATTTATTATAATATTTGGATTTTAGGATGATGTAATGCATTAAATTACATGATAATGATGCATTGTGGATATTGATGCATGGGTTAATACATTGATGTTATGATGTTGATTCAATCATTTTTCGTGATGGATACTAACTAATACTTGGTTGTGAGTGTTTGAGTGATTGTAGGTTGTCCAAGTCGAGGGTGTGGTTGAGGTAGAGAGGGTTAGCCTCTCAGAAGGGGACAGATGGATAATCTGTGCAACATTTCACACACCACTTAGTCTAGTGTGAATTAATATTTGATGCATTTGATCTTTTTCCTAATCTCCTAAAATGGTAACATGATATTGAAATGTAGTTCAATGACATGAATATGGTTCTAATGTTTTAAAAAAAACTATTGTACCTTATAGTATTATGTTTTAGAGGATTTAATATAAATTTGAAGTTATAAATTCTTGTGGCAATCTTAACTTTATTCCTTTTTAAAATGTTTTTACATGATATTGGTCTTGATGTCTATTGGTAAACAGATTTGTTCCCCACATTGGGCTTTGGACTTGTTGGGTTTTTTGGCCTGGATGTGGTGCTAGTCTCAATCTCTGGTGGGCTCTCTTGTATTTGGAGTTTGGTAGATATGAAGAGGAAAATGGGTTTGGTTTGGATGGCTATGTGGTGTGGCTCCAATGGCAATGCTTTTTTTTGGAGCATCTTGTTATGGCTCATGGGGCTCTTGTGATTCCTAGGATTTGCAAGAGCTTGGACATTGATGGTCTAGTCTAGAAGGGAAATGATGTCCCTATGCTTGCTACTAGCTCTATTGATGGGTTTTTTCTCCCCAGATGGGTCTTCACTTTCATGTGTTTTCTTGTTAATGGACCCCCTTGGGTGGGAAATATTGTGGAGTGCACACTTTTTCATCATTTTTGGGATTTTCTTGCTTCTTGATGCTTTATTCTTTAGGGTGTCCTTTGATTCCTTATGCTCTAAGGCGATGGATTCCTCTATTTGATGATGGAATCTGGTTGAGGTTGTCTTTTAGGGGCTTCTAATGCCTTTGTGGTGGAGGTGTCCTTTGTCTCGTTCTTTCACTTTATTGCTTTCTATTGAGGTGGAAGACCCTATTGAGGTGGGGGCAATGCTTGTAGAAGTAGTTGGTTGTTGGGGGAAAGTGGTGGTGAATGGGTTCAATGGTTACTCTCCTTCTATTCTTTGTTAGTATCTCTTTCTTATTGTCAGGGATCTCACTAGAAAGAACATGTTTGGATAGCATACTTCATGTAGTGAAGGGATGACTCTGTAGCTAAACACTTTGATGTGGAGAGGTGTGTTACTACCTTCGAGGATAGTCTGGGTCTTCTTATTTGCTTCTACATTCACAACTCCTATGGAGGTGGAGCAATCTATTGTTGAGGTGGAGATCATATTTGGGTGTTGGGAAGCAAAGGAGATTCTTATCGATATTTTTTGTACTTATGCTACTTTTAGTAGTTTTGTTAGCAGAAGAAGAGGGAGAAACTTTTATCTCTCAAGTTTGGTATTCTTCCTCCTTACCCCTCTCATAGGTATTATGGTGCTATGGGAGTTTATGGGGGGATAGAAGACTTTTGACTACATTTTCCAAGGCTGGAGGTTGAGCCTTTCCTGGACCCATGGTTGGAATATATGTAATGTGTTTGCCAAAGATGAAGGTATAGTCTTGTTTGGTCCTATATCCTTTCTTAGAGTTCTAATAGATGTGGATGGCTTGAGTTTGCTCCCTTGTTGTTATGGTAATTTCTTGTTTTAGTTTTTCTTTTCCCTATGATTAAGTGATTTTTGGTAGTTTTATAGGGCACACTTTGGTCCTTTGTTTTTATTTTTGGTTAAGTTTGCAACTATTGTAGGGGCTTGCCCCAAGTCATTAATTGAAAGTGTTGACCATGGTTGGCTAGTTAGTCACTTGTGGACCTTTGTGTTTGATAGAGGGAGATCTAATTTTGTTACTAAGCACTATTATTGTTCTATTATTAGTGTGTAGGGTTCTGATTGTACTTTAGGTCATCACCCATTAATTTCTTTTTTTTAATGAAAAAAATTTCATTGGTTTAGATAAGAAAATAAATTAGAATGTACACAATAATAATTTGAAACAAAATTTATATCCATCACATCAAATATAAATATTTTAAAACCCTCAAAATATATTTATACTACATTTTAACTTAATTTTTTTTGTTTCAATTATTAATTTTTTTTGTTTCAATTATCTAAAATTAATTCATTATATTTTGTATTTGTTCATATTTATCAAAATATTTTTACTTCATCATGTTTTTCTTTATTCATTCATATTTGTCACAAGACTTTTATATTGTCAGGTTTATGTCTATATATATTAGGTCTAGGAAAGATGGAATTAAAGAACAAAATATTTTATAAAGCTTAGGTGCCTAATATCCATGCATAAATAAATGAAACACAAAATCATTGGGGTTTGCAAGAGTATATTGATGAAATAAAGGAAACCATTGTAAAAATTATAAAATTTATACTTATTTCAATTCATGTTTAGGCTTTAGGCTTTGCTTTGAGATTAAGATAATCAAAGATAACACTCCACTTCTCACAAGAAGTTTCAAATGTTTTGTTGGTAAATAGATTGTCCTTTTAAATAAACTCTCCAAATGCCCAATTCTGAAAGAACAATTAGATGCCAACAGTTGGATAATCTATCATGAGATTGATAGATTTCCTCTAAATTGGAAGGTACAGCTCCCTTATGAAATGATATGAAATGAATTTTTTTTATCTCTAATTCCTACTATGGGGTATGTTCTTAACCGAAGAACAATAGAGGAAAACCAAGTTCCACCCAGGCAAGTGAAATCTCAAGCAGAAATTAGATGCAAAAATGTTGTGCTGTGATCTTCACACTCTTATGAATTTCTCAACAAAGCAATCATGATAGATGCAAATATGAAATGCAATGCAAGCTTAACTATGCAGATGAAACAACTAATAGATACTTGTTGTGTTTGAACCCTCACAATCTTATGACTTTTGACGCACAACAGAATATCACAACGATTAAGAATAAATAGGATGGACTGCATACAAACGAAACACTTAATGAAAATATTTCCCACAAATAGTTTCAACTCTCTGATTGATTTACCAGTTCTATTAAAATGAAATAACAAAATGAAACTCTATTCACTTAATTACTTCAACATAACATTTATGGAAATATAACATACAAAAGAAGAAAGCGGACAGTAAAGAAATGGCACAAAACTCAGTTGTCTCTGTAACAAGATTCACACCAAAAATTTTCCGACCCTTCATTAATCATTTAGCCCTATACATATAGAGATGAGAGATGACCATTACAATAGGAATACCAATCGGTTCATCTCCTTAGAAGACAAATGACAAGAAGTTAATTTGTCATTTATAACATCAAAAGAAAATAAAAAAGAGACATTATTTTGACCTCTTCCCCTTTTCCATTTTCGCTCTATATGCCCTGGCAGAAACTATAATAGGAATCAGCTCATCATTGCTAGACACATGTACATTGGTGAATCTTAAGAGCCATTTTGAATGCTCTCGAGCTAATTCCTTTACAGAATTCATCTAACCTTTTAATTCTTCAGATGCCACATGTATACATCTGCTCAATGTCTGTAAATCTGTTATTCTATTTTGACTATTAGGAGTGATGCTTGACAGGTTACTCAAATATACATAGAAGTTATTTTTCATCACTTCTATTCCAATCAAAGCTTTTCCTTGACCACTAGTTTGCGGTTCAGAATGTAGTCCTTTCATCAACTCAAAAGCTCTGTCTTAAGTCTTCTTTACTTTATCTTCCATTTCCTTAAGCCCCTTTTTTGCTTCTTGAATCATCTCTTGTTTGAATTGCATACCTTGAAGCCATTCAAACAGGGGTTCATTACCTTTCTTCAGAATCTTCGCTTCAACTGCTTCTTTTGCCTTCATCTGAAAAATCTCTTTAGAAGGGAAACACACTCTTCACATCTTCCTCTCTCTGTGGCTAGAGTATGTTGATTAGATGTGAGGTTATCTTTCTCAGTCTCTAGTTGAATGATAACATTTCCAATCTGATGAATCAACATAACTCCATCCGAATTGAGCTTGTCAATCCATTCCTTCCTGATTTGACCAAAACGTTGATCTTTTTGCAACTGGGAGATGAAGGCTTGTACTTCCTCTATCATGGGATTTTCAGCAGAAGGTACACCAATAATAGTTGCCAATGGGACAACTAACTACCTGATGAACCTCTTAAGCTCTTCTATCTTAGATTTCATTCTGATCTTTGACAACTTGAGATCTTCCAATTGATTTTCTATGATCTCATTACCTGATCTCCATAGGCCCACCTTTGTATCATGCCTGGCTTCTCCAAGATCAATAGAATGCAGAGGAAAATCTCCAGGAGTCAGGTCTTCAATTTGCCCTGCCTTACTAGGTTTGGCAATCTCCATGGTCAGATGTCCTGTTTCTAGACCTTGTCCCAGAATTGACAAAGTTTTCTGCTTCTTGACCTTCACCATGGAAAAACTAGAACGAATTGCCTGAGATACAATGTCCTTTGCAGGAACATGTTCATCTTTTCTTTTCCTTTTTCTTTCCAGTGAGTCTTCAAGCCAGGACTCTGTTCCGATTACCTTAGAAGTTGCTCCTAATGATTCGATGCTGAACATCTTCTTCTTTACTGGAGTCTTCACCATTGTTTCTAAGGAGAAAGGATTCTTTGAATCTCTAGAAAGAAGTCTAGATGAGCTTGGAGCTTTTTCCTCCCCTTGTGTTCCTCCTTCACTAGAGTCTCCATCTCCAACCTCTACTACCTGAATTGGAGAAGCAGATGGCTGCAAAATGGGAGTCTTCTCAGATAGAATAGGACTATGATGAGGAGATGAAAATGGTGTAGTATGAAGAGAAGGGAAAGGTGTATTCTGTGGAGATGGAGATGGGGAAACGTGAGGAATGAAGATTGGAGGAGCAACACTATTTTTTTCTTTATCAGTCTCTTTTTCTTCAGTAGTAGAATTGGTCCTGATAACTGGCAAAGAGCCACCTTGACATGTCAGAGATATGGGAATGTTCTTTTCAAGTGGTTGATCTCCTCCTCCTGAAGGCATAGCTAGTCCTTGACTAGCTGATATTGATACATTAGGTGTGGCACTATGAGAAGAAGTGGGAGTGGCAGTAGCTAGAGTTTGTTGAGAAGCTTTTCCCTTACTTTGGCCCTTCTTGGCTGTCCACTCTACCCATTTTCCTATTCTTTTGACGATCCTAGCCACCATAACATCAAGATCTTCATCTATATTAGTGTAGGGCTCTAAACTGACTGGGGTATTTCTCAACCTTGTTAAATATGTATTGCTATACATATTCTAGCCATCATCCTCAAGCCCTTCTACATCCAAATTGATACCATAAGTTTTTACTTGATCCACCGTGAATCTAGCAAAGGCACAATCTCTACTCTCCAGCTCATCTTTACAATTTGCCCAGTAATCTTCTATGGTGGTGATATGTTTGATCGTTCCTCCAATCTAAAGCACATCTCAAGCATACCCATTCGGGTCAAACATGGGTCCCAAAACTTCATACTCTTGTAATTTGAACCTTCCTTCAAACGCTTTCACCATTTTCTTAGCATCTGACCTAGATTCGTAACTGTAAGCTCCAACCTTCATAGGGAATTCATATCCCTTCTTTCGTAGTCCAGCACTTAACGCGTTCAGCTGGAGAGCCTGTCTCACGATCTCCATCAACATGATCATGTCATCTGAGTATCTGGGCTTCAAGGGAAACCCATCGAATGCTGCAAGATGCAAATAGGAGAAGGATGAGAATTGTATAAAAAAGCAACCAAACTGACTGATTACCGCCATTGCTTCTGGGTTGAATCTCTGCTCCAAACACCCTTGGAGTTCCCTGAAAATTCTCATAGTGAATGCATCATTAACTCTGATAAAATATGCATAGCTGTTTTGTAGCTACAAGCACCGATAAAATTTATAAATTTTAACATTTTCTAGTGCATCCTCAATTCTAGGGAGGCCTGACCATAACTATAAGGAGGCCGACATATATATCAGGAAGGAAGACATATAAAATGAATTATAAAACTTGGTTGCACTGAGAGCCCTAGATAATTGCTCACTGACCTCAAATGCCCAGTCAATATACTGCAAATCCGAGCAAATAATTTGCACCAAGAAAAAATATTGCTCTACAAAATTAAAGGCATCTGCCTAACCTTTGAGTCGATGCAAAAGAACCATAATATCCACAATCTCTGGCTTGAGATCAGTGCTGAAAAGGGTTTTAGGGACCTTACTCTTGACTCCCCTTGGTTTCTGGAACCAAGACTTCATGATTTCTTTCCTCCATACCATCTTTTTCAAAGAGAATTCTAATATGGCTCCTCCAACTGTCAGTGTGGAGAACTCCTCACGTTCTAGGATTCACAAATAGTTCACCACTGCTTGCCTATCAACTGAAATTAATACACTCTGATCAGGCAACAGAATCTTCTTAGTGTCCGGATTATAATGATTGATACATTCTACAATCATCTCCTGAGCTTGAACTGCCACAGGAAATCTAGCTACCTCCACTAGTCCACTCCCATGGAGCTTCTCAGTAATAGGATGAATTGGTTCAGTCCTTATCTTCCTCTGAAAATCTAGAATACCATAAAAGCGGAGTGAAGTATCTGTGATGTTCTGCCATGTTGATCAGACTCCACCCAAACCATCAAATCCAGAGAAACAAGCCATTTAATCAAACATATGTAGACTACGAAACTTGAAAATGTAAATGATTGCGAGAAATAGCTTTGCAAGTACTGTATTAGCAATGTTCAATTGAACAGCATAACGATTCAAAGCAAGAAAATGGTAATTTGAAAATCGGTTATACTGTTCTTTATATAGAAACCTCAATTTACCCGTTAGGTTTTCAGGATCCGTACCACACAAGCGAAATAAATGATCAATCCATTAGAATTATGGTTATAACAGGTTCCTCCATGTCTTTTCACTTTTCTATTGACTTAACAGTAACTTCCTTTATTACTCACTTACTTTCCCATTTTAACCCTGTTTCCGAAAAACCAAAACGGAGTACTCCCTAGGGCGAAATCCGCTTAGCTCGATTCTGCATTTAGACTCCTTTTTAGATGTGAGAATTCACTTCCCTTGTATCCTTTAGGCTTCTTATGATTAATTTGTTACATAACCAAGCCTGCAAGATTAATTTTTTGGACAATGCGAAAAATCGCCGCTGAAGGTAGAAACTCCACAAAGGAGAAGGCAATTTCCAATTTTTCACAAAGCCTTCGTTTAGTCTTTTCTATCTTAACTATTTCTCTTTAAGCCTTTAAAGAATAGAAAAAGTATTTTGCCAACAGAAGTGGGGCCCACTAACTTCCTTTACTTTCTTTAGCTATACCTATTTGAAAAATTGACTTCTTGGTGCGAAAGCTTGTAAAAGGAGAAGCTATTTTTATGTTTTCCGCAAATCTTCCTTTTACTCATCTCAATAGGTTTTAAATCATTCACATTATTGAAACATCCCAAACTTTAGATGATCTTAAGCAAAACATAACTCTTCTTTCTGAATTCATCCAATAGATTGCATTTACATTTCTGGCGGAGTTTCACCTTCCGACTACAAAAGTCCGCAGGAGGAGAAGTCAGTTCTGAGTTTTCTGCCAATGCCTTTTCTGAACACTTTGGCAATTTTTGAATGATTCCCATGCTAGAATATGATGATAATCAACTGAATTGTCTATAACTTCACTCACCTTTCCATTTTGAAATCTGCAAATCGTATTTAAAACTCATTGCGGAATTTTACCTTCAAGGTGCGAAAGTTCACAAAAGGAGAAGGCAAAACTGAAATTTCTACCCCTTTATATTTCTTCATATTCAGTTCGTATAATCTGCAAGTAAATTTGTCTGAGGTAGTATCCTTTGAGAATCTCCATCGAGTAAGGATCTAGACTACCCAAATGAACTATGACCATGAGGAAAACCCACCCGGCTATACAATGTGCAAGAAGGGGGAAAGATGGGAACCCGATGGAGACAATCATCACCTAAAGAGGAAAGACTTATTGACTTGACAAGACCAAATATAACAAAACATCTACTTTGCCAAACTACTACAGGACTAAAAAAAATGGGGCAACATGTTTGATACCTATTCATATGATACAAGCTTATGAACTAGAAATCTTATGGAGAAAACATATACGTTTATAGGGATTGGAATTAAATCTCTCATGTAGGCTAACCCACCTAGAAGTTAATACCCTAGAACAATTTGGATATAGGACTCAAGAAATGGACCCAAAATAGGGCCCAAACAAGGATGCATTGCATCCTTGATTGGCCCAACAAGAGTGCATTGCATCCCTGATTGGAACGGTCACACTATATGTAGACACCCAAAAATGGATAGACTTCTAAGTTTACATTTAACGCACTAATTATTCTTTTATTAATTAAGGGTTCTTAAATCATTAATTATTCATCTTTACTCCTCTGTAATAAAATCTTTGCATCATTTAATCTTCATTAATATTAATTAAATAATTAATCTTATTTAATTGATAAACCTTTAATTAATTGATTATTATCAGTTCATTAAATACAATTTCTAATTTCTCATAATTTAAATAATTATTCAAATTGGCTCATTTATTCCTCTTCGCTAAATTTAATTTGATTTCAATTTCAAATTCAATCAATTTCTGATTAATTTTTATTTAATTGCATTTAATTCTAATTAATTCCATCTTCCCAATTTGATTGGATTTTTAATTCAATTAAATCTTATAAAATTTCAAAAATCAAAATTATGAGGAATAACAATTTCTAAAAAATTAGAAAATCCTCCTATATTGAAAAATCATTTGTTTTGAAAACCCAAAATCATTTGGAAAATATCTCAAAGTTTTCATTTTCAATTTTTGGAAACTTTATCTCTTCAGAATTGAAAATATCTTAGATCTAATCCTTTATCTTTTTCATTTTAAAATTGGAAATTCCAAAATATTCGTCCAGTATCTTTCATCCTCATTCGTTGATCATGATTTTCCTAAAACGATCTCAATCATTTATGGATTTCCAAAAAATCTAGATAAACAACCTACCTATCTCACAATTTGATCACTCACTTTCGCATCAAACCTCTATAAGTTTGCTATCATTTTTCTAACATTTGAATTACATCTTTTCTCATTTCTTAAACTTCTAGCTCAAGGTGCTACCTAAATCACAACAAAGTGCTACATGTCAACAAAGTGAAGAGAAGCAACACAAGCTTGGAGTATTTGATTAGTCTGCATGTTTTATTTTGTGTTTCTAATTATTTGGTGCTTCTTATTTTGTTGTTCATAGGATCATGTTTGCTAGCATACTTGATTATATTATTAGATCATTTGGTGAGCTACTAATCCTTATTTCTTGAGTGTGTAGATTTAAGCCTATACATAATGGTGAACCTAAACTTGAATCTAACAACCCAACAAGACCAAATTATCAAGTTTGAAAGATTTGGCCATATCTCTCAAACTATGTAGAATTTATTTGTGAATTTTTTTTCATAGGTTTCCACTAGCATAAAGCGGTTAAGAAATTTAATTCAAAATTTTTGGACTTTTTGGTTGTTTAAATATTCTTATATGATTTTTTAGAAAAATCATTTTTAACGCAAATTAGACATTTTTTGTAAAATTATTACATTCCTTGAAAGGGCTTAAAATTATAGAGAGGGCTTATTTCCTATTATTCTATTTTTGATGACAAATAATATGTGAAATAAATAGATCTTTAAAAACTAGTCTATTTTAAAAGAATCACGTCCCTATGCCACAAATTAGCATATTTTTCAAAAATTCTTATATTTTTGTAAAGATGAATTATTTTAAATAGGATTTTCTTTTTTTTCACTTCTATTTTTTATTTACCAACAATATATCAAAAACGTGCATTTTTATGGCTAGGTTGAAAACCATAAAAGAATTATGTTAAATATGGAGTAAAATATCAATCTATGTGTTTATCCTTTCTAAAGTTCATTGGTTTTTATTTTATATTTATATCCTTCATTTTTATGTTCTTGTTTGGGACTAACATTTGTGGAAGTTAATGTGGATGCTAAGAAGTTTGAATGATCACCTAGGTACATGCAAAAAAAAAAACAATCTAAAAGATGTACCTAGGCTTGCTTAGCTTTGAATCAGGTAGGCCTCAAAAAATTTCTGTGTCATTTTTAATATCATGATCTAATCAATTACTTTTCCTTGTAAAGATTGAACAATCATTAAAATTAAAGCCTTATGTTTTCTAGTAGATAAGGCTTGGAAAGTACAACTATGTTTGTTGTGTTTGGATACCAAAAGATGTAGAAATATATTTCGATCCTTTTGGATGAGAAGACTCCTAGACCTACTCTTAGCTTCATTTCATAACTTTTAGTATATGATATAAAACTTGAGGGGAAATACCTCCTGAGACTTGCCTTAATGAGGTCAATGAGAGGGAAAGCCAAGAGTGGGATACAACTATGTTAACCACAATATTCTAACAAAGATAATGGAATAGCCTTTCTCTTGTAGTCTTCAAAAATTGTGCAAAACCTCCCTGACATTGGTTGGAAGCTCTCAAAAGAGAGGTAAAAGTGGGCTCTTTGAATGAAAAATCCTAACTAGATTGTTGTTATTTAGAAATCACCTTTTCGCCATGTTCAAACCAAATTGAACTTAGGTAGATTTTACAAAATCTCTTCTTATAAAGGACTTGTCAAAAAAAATATGGAACAAACATTCAATGTTTATCTCTGGGGACTATTGATTGGAGTGAGTGTTGTGCTTTTTTACTTTTTCATTAAATTCACAATTTCATGTTTTAAGTGTTATCATACAACCTTCAAATTAAAATTTAAGATTCTCTATCAAGGATCCTAGGTCCTTAGAACTAGGAGATCATAATTAAGACATCAACAAGTCTAAATCATAGACATCAACCTTTCTTTGTTAGACTTTGTCACAAAGATGCACTTTAACCTTGTAGTAAATGCATCAACAATCTGAATCACACTTCATGCACCTCAAATCAGTAGCAAGATGTCTCTTCCATACTCTTTTGGCCAAAGACCACTTATGCAATATCAAATATGAAACAATATAGATGACATGTACTTTGATCCATTTCCCCCTCTAAAGAGGAACAAGATCTTAACTATTATTATAACATAAACCCTTTTTTCTATTTAGACTATTCCCCTGAGATGATATGACTACAATGAAAATTTGGTATCATCATACAACAAATGCAAGATGTATAAATTGATATATACATAATTTTAAAATTCGAAGGCAACCAAAGTCTTACACTATGAAGGAAATATATCCCTACCTTATCAATCAATCAATCAACATGTCTTTGGTCACATCACAAGTCAATGAACATCTATTTACTTCCTCAAATCCACCACAGAGGATTTTAGAAACAAAATCAATTGAAAATATGGTATTATTTGGATATCAATAAAGTATGATCAAGAATAAACCTATGGTGTCACAAATTCAATCAACCAATGACTTGCAACATGTAAGAATCAACATAGTATCACCAAAAAGATCACATAGCCAGCAAGAATTCCAATCTAGTCCTTTCAATCATTTGCCTCAAAAATTGGTTGATAATCACCATCTTCTTGTTCAACTTGAGATGAAAATCATCTACCCATTTCTAGAAATGGCACATATACCTCCCATAAAGAATTTTTCCTTCAAGAAGCCTCCATAATTCCCACCTTTCCTCCATATCATAAAATACCACAACATGAATATATTCCATTTCTAGAAAATGATATATCTAGTGATGACACTTCCCAAGAGCTAGCCACAATTTATTTCCAAGTTAATCCCTTTCATGATGAAATTTCATTCTACAATTCAATTTTCCTATCTATCGAATGCCACCATATGCTCCAGTCCCAGATAAAATCATCTCAGAGAGTCCCATTCAAATCCCTTCTCCCTCATGTCAAAATATTGAATCCTCTCAAGAATCTGCCTTTCATATCCTATGTCAAGAGGGTAATCAAAATCATGAAGAAATGATTCCTAAAACAAATCAAGATCGAGATCTCAATAATCACCAAAACTATCCAATCTTTTAGTAAGAACCTATACTTTGGAGTGCCAAGAAGATTCTACCATCCATGTCCATCCTATCAATGATGATCCCCATCTATCCAAAGATCAAAGTTTCATTCTCAATCTTATGGACCTTCCACTTCCTATTCTTGAGCTAGATCATGAAATCTAGTCCATTCTTTGAAATGATTCCATTCATAGTTAAGAGAAAACAACCCTTAAAATGGAGTGCAATGACCATCTTCCAAGTGAAGATCAAAGTATCCTTTCTCCTTCATGTTGACCACAAGATCTCATCATCCCTATAGATCCTCCTCATGATCCTACCATTCCATCATCTTCATTTCTGAATATCCCATACCTCCCACAAGGTCCTATCCTACCAGATGATCCTATCACTCCTATTCCATTTCCAAATCTCGTTATTCCTCTTGAACTCCCTCATGATCCAAAACAATATGTGCAAGTTGTTCATGAACCCCAAACATGTCAAATAGGTTCATCTAATTCTATCGAGTCTAGTCTACTTCATGATCCTATTGTTTCTTCCATATCATATCCATCTCAAAAGGAACTTGCATCATGTAACAAGTATCCTACTAGTCAAAATCACTATCAATTCAAAGGTTTAAACCTCCATGGAAAAGGAATACCAAAACCCTTCCATATCAAAGAAAATTCAAATGACCATGCCTCAACTACAAAGCTAATTCCAAATTTGTTGGTATCCCTTCCAAATCCAAATTCAAATGTAAACCTTCCCCTTCACCTCTTCCATCCATCTTAGAACCATATATTCATCCATCTATTAGCTCACAATCAACTCATCCTTTCCTAAATCAAAGTCAAGAAAGGAACACATCATGGCTAACCTTCCACCCATCCAAAAACCATCCATATAATTGTTATTTATCCATAAATCCCAATACCTTGGGAAGATACTTGAATTCCAAACTTCAAAATAACAAGTCCAAAAAACCACATCCATCAAAGAATCAACATGTCCAATATAATCACCATTTTATCAAAAGGAAAAAGAATCCAAAAGGTCAAAAAGGCCCATCAAACAAAAATAAATGTTAAAGACAAAATGGGTTCATGAATCCCTCATTAAAGAAATATATTCTAAAAAATCACAAAGTAAAGAAAATTCAAGAACTATGTGGATTCCCAAGTCTCTCCCAAAAGACTTACATACTAAAGAAAAATCAAAGTCGGCATTCAATATTCCCAAGGATTCCTCAAGTATACCATCCAGATAAGTTCCATCCACTTCCAATTCTATTTAAGTGGGTCCCTATCCACCAAAATCAAAATACATATTCACTTCCCCATCAAATTTGATATGTATAGTAATTCCTCCATATTAAAAAAATTGTATTTTCCTCCATCACTCCATCACCCTTCAAGGTGTGTTCTAATGTTGACCTTATCACCCTTTCCATCTAATTGTACACAAGTATGTCAACATTCCATCTATTGTCCAATTCCTATGATCCAACCTTTCATTCTTCCTATCTAATCCTTTGCATAAATCTTTATCCAATTTTATCTCTTTTTTTCTTTACCCTACTAGCACTCGAGGCATGGGCGAGAACAAAACAATTATCTTTTTAGGTTCATTTTAATCCCCATTTAGTGTAAATGTTTTCACTTATTAATAAAACTTACAATGAGTTACCCTGGCAGCCTCTTAGGGCCTTGACCCCCATTGCAAGCCACTTCTCCACACTACAATTAGATAACCTACCCTAAGCTCATAGAATTATAAATCACAAAATCACCATAGTCCTATATAAGTGACTGGAAAAATACCAAAAGATAATCCATAATAAGAGCATCAAATCTCCATGAGCAACTGAAAAGCATCCATAAATAATCATGACCACAACAGTTCTCTATTGGCAACTAAAGGCATCAGTGATAATCACAATATTCATTGGTTCTCAACAAGCAACCAAAAATTATCTCAAAGTAATAATGATCGAAGACTCCAAAATGGTCGAGTCAAAACATGTCACAACATGACATCATCAAGATCAAAGCAAACACTTCACTCCCATCAAACTGACTGGAAAGTAATCCAAGTATAACTGATCGATGACTCAAAATGGTTAAGTCAAGTGTCTCATACACATACACCTTAGCTTCACACAAGAAGACTGAAAAGCATCAACAAACAGTAAATACAACATCTAATAGATCATACCATCACATTACCATGGTTGGGTTTATAAAGAATCGAGATCAAAAGACATCATCATGACATCACAATCATAACCCCTGAGCCTCTAGTAGACGTCCTATAACTGGTCAACAAACTAGTCAACCCAAAAACCCCAAAAGAAGAAGCATAGAGAAAATACCAAAATGCAAGCACATGTTTTGGTTTGCTAAAATTACATAGTTGAATTAAGTGTGGAAGTCTCAGTTTTCATTTTCAAATTTATATCTTTGAGTGGAGAAATTTTTTCATTTTACCTAACCCATGTATTTTTTGGATAGATAAAAGTATTCACCCCATTACCCATTAAATCTATATTTTAAGATTTTTCTAAGAGTATACGCTATTTGAGTTGGACTGCCATTGTTCCATTAAGACACGAAGAAATTTCAATGTGAACAATACAATTCATCTACGTTTATATTTTTCATTTAAATTTGACTAAATTAGTTTTATATTATTAAATTAAAATATTATAAAATAATTAATTTCAAAAGAAATATTATATTAATAAAATTTTATTTATAATAAATATATTAATTAATATTGCTTGATATTTAATATTATACAATACTTAATATTTAATAATATACATAATAATTAATATTAAAAACTATTAATATTTATTAATATCTAAATAACATTATAATAAACAAAATTCATTAAAAAAAATTTATAACATAATTTTTTTAAAAATAAAACAAACACAAGACATAATATTGATACTGTTGTCGTGGCACACAAAACCTGTTGTCATAGGGCCTACAGAGGTAGCGAGTACATAGTACATGCTGACATCATAGTACCTGAGATGGCAGGTACCTGCGATCTATAGGTACATGGGGCACAAGTCTGTCCCTCCCACTTTTTCAATTAAATTTTTGTTTTATAAAAATTTTCCATAACATTTTCAAAAACGTTTCTTTCACAGGTAATAATTCTTTTTCAAATTTTTTTTTTTAATAAATAAAAATGGTCAGCCCCAAATACGATTTGAAATTTATTTATTCTTAATAAGGAATTCCATTAAACGTTTTCCCATTGTGATAATAATAAAAGAAATGATTTTCAATATACATATACGCATATATATGTATATATATATGTGTGTGTGTGTGTGTGTGTGTGTGTGTGTGTGTGTGTGTGTGTGTCTATATATATATATATATATATATATATATATATATATATATATATGCAAACTTTATAAAAATATATGCATATTTTAAAAAGAAAACATTTACAATAATGCCTATGAGCATAAACACAATTTTTAAACAAATAGGATTTTTCAGTTTTATAAAGTAGGAATTCTCTCTATTATGATCGTTCTTCAGATTTGCCTAATTGATCCTTCTAATAGGTTTGTCCAGAAGCATCTAAAAACCCTAGCCCCATATTTTCCTCAGATCTACACATATGAAATTTTCTCCTATGGAATTTAACTACCCATTACAAAATGCAACGCAACCAAGATATTCATCATATGAAAATCCTCATAAAGCATTCGGAAGACACGAAGAAGACACGAAGTGCAAGAAGCAAAAATAATATGTGCAAAATCACGAGTGTCTACTTGGACACTAATGCTAAATGACTTCTCCTTATAATCTTCGGAGCAAGCTCCTTCCTTCTCCCACATTCTTGGGTCCTCCAAAACACGCTCCTCGAGCTTCTAGGAGTGCCTGAATATAAAGAACTCTCAGGAAGCACCTAGAATGTCTCTAGAATCAACCAGAAGATGAGATAAGCGTTGACAACTAAGCACAAGCGTTTTCCAACCTTCTAGATGAGTCACAAGGTTGTAGACACATGTGCTTAATTTGTGTGCTAACTCCTATGTTGTAGACATAAGTGCAATCAAAAGGTGCGTTTACTCCTAGGTAGACTTATAACTTTTATTTTAATTCTTTTATTATTTCTATTATTATTATTTATTTATTATTTATTATTATTTTTATTACTATTATTATTTTTAATCTCTTTTATTTAATTCTTTTTCTCAATTAATTCCCATTTAATTAATTAAAATCAAAATATCTAAAGATCATGATATTATATTAATTTTTCCAAAATAATTAAATTTATTAATTAAATCTTTTAATTTAAGACTTAATTAATAGAAAATTCACCATAGACCTCTAAGATAAAATATGAAAATCCATCATAGAACAATCCATACAAAATCAGTCTAAAGGGTTAAAAATCACAAATTATGTCATCTGACACATTCAGAAGGTAAAATATCTCGGATACTTTTCCTACCTCTCTAGGAAATTTTTTTTAAGGGTTTAGGATTTGGACTTGAGAATTTATCTCCCCTCTCTTACCATTGAGACAGTGCAATAGGGTACGCTCATCTTGGCAATTTAGGGAAGTCGATACCCAGTATCTGCAACCTTCATAAAATCCATGCATGTACATAGAATATATATATATATATATATATATATATATATATATGCTAAGCTAAATAGGCAATGGCAGGAAGTGGTGCATCGTGTAGATCCCGACTAGCAGGTGACTATGACTCCCTTCCTTAACCATATCAAAAACACCATACAATAAGAGAACAAAAATGCACACCATACACATGCAAGTATGGGGTAAGTATCCATAAGAAAACACATGTGATAATAACCATCTAACTAATCATCATCAATAACTGAAAATAATGTAATAATCATCATGCATACATGAAATGTAGAGTCTAAGTAATTTCATCATATATCAACTGAATCCATAGCACAATATCTGATAGTCTCAAAACAATGCTACTAACGATCAACATAAAACTAGTCTAATAGAGTTCAACCATAATAGCAACAATGCGACCTAGGGGCAGGCACTACATATTATCATACCATTTATTTATGTGAACTATTTGGAAATTTTTTTAAGAAACATTCATTTATTCTTTCAATATAATATAATGTAGAACAAAAGTTTAAACTTTCACAAGTGTATTCCATTTCATTAATACAACTATTACATTGTAGGGTGCAAAATGTTATACAACTACTATTTACTAGAGTGTCAAATCTTAAACTTTTATAAAGATTATCCCAATTAATTTATATAATCATTATGTTTCATATTGACCATTAACACTGAATTATACAAGTTATGATTTTTTTTAAGAGAGAGTATAAAATCAAGTTAAAACCTTTCATTTATCCAAGACAATTATTATCTTGATCTTTGATTAATTGATGGTATAGTTCATCTTATATTTTAATTTTTTTAAACATATTTAGATGAAAAATAATAATTTAGAATTGTCACTATAATTGTTTGAATCCTTTTATTAAAATAAATGATTTCATTAAAAAATCATAAGATAATCCATAAATATAAAAGAAACAATTAATTAATAAAATTTAATAATAATAAAAAAATGAATCAATCAATCAAAAAATAATTATGCACATTTTGTTTTCTAAATATTTATAAAATGCATGCCAAAAGACTTGACCTCCTAGATCAAGGTAAATCTGAATAGAAACTTCAAGTAAAAGCGAGCTAGCATTTGTAAGATGTTTTTAAATCACCAATCCAAAAAAGAAGGCATCTTGTGACTATCTAATTGTACTAATGTAATAAGCTCCATGTTCACTGAATCATTAGTGCATGGCGCTGAAATAAAGCAAATCAAATGCTTATCATTGACCAACTACAATAATTTCTATTTATTTTGCTGCAAAGTTTGCAATTGGGAAAAGAATTGGTAAAGCTTATCCAATACAACTAAGAGTTTTTTTCAAAGATTGATGGTTATATCTCTTAAAAATTTTCATACAATTTTTTTGAAAGCAAGTAATATTTTATAGTATGATACAACAAATATTATAACTAAACCCCAACCCAAAGCCATGTGTGATTAAGGCATACTTACCTCATGTTCTCATGCGGCTGCTTAAGTGTCATTTCTGCTTAAATTTAAGCAGCTTAAATGTTCCCATGTAAATTTTTAATTCCAAGAAAGGGAAAAATTGGAATCTTTTCCTAGATAAGTGGAGCATCTATTGTTTAGGAATTGAAAATAAGCTATGGAAGAAAAGGAGGGGCTTAAAATAAGCAGCAACTGCTCATTGAAAAAAGTCAGAAGTGACTTCATAAAAAAGAATTATCTTGTTTTTCATTGGCCTAACATTTTGTATCTATATTTAATTTACAACAAATGATATTAATTTTTTATTTTATATATATATATATATATATATATATATATATATATATATATATATATATATATATATATATATATATATATATATATATATATATATATATATATATATATATATATATATATATATATATATATATATATATATATATATATATATGTAAGAATAATGCTTAAAAACACGCAAAATTTTTTGTTTTCATGGGGCCATTAGCTCCACTTATTACTCCTAAAAATATTGAGTAGCTGCTACTAGCTAAAATAAACCTAGCAGCAGCATGAGAGCATGATCTTAGTTGCTACAAAGCATGTTCAGGACTAGGAGTGTGTTTGACTGTCCTCCATCATAAATGTGTGTCACTTGTCAGTGTTGAACACATATCTTGTTGGGTTTCTACAAATACCTTGAGTAAATAGAATTTTAACAAATATTTTTGCTACTAGTTTAGCACCAACGAACCATTAACAATATTATATTTATTTAGTGTAAGATACAACAACTAAAATGTAGTCAATTTTTTTTTGGCATGGAACATTAAGAGACTCATTTGAAGAAATAGCTAACAAGTGCAATATAGAGAAGTTACAAGATACAAGAGAGGAGATAAAATTCTTTATCCTTTCAAAAATTGCACTCAAACTAATGATTCTTAAAGAAAAATTTAGAACAATAAAAAAATCACAACTTCATAAAAGTTATACATCACAATAAAAGCTAAAAGAAATGGTGGCCCAATTACACACTAAGGAGAAAATTAAGTTTGGAAAGAATAAGTCAACTTTGACTATTTAACACTTTTAAACTTGGAATGAAGCTTAGTAAATGATGTTTAAGCCATCTGCTAGTAATGGAATAAGAAAGCACCAAGACCAATACTTCAGAATTGAGATTGAATTTATTTTATGACAATATAGACCCAATTCAAATGTTATTTTATGATAATATAGATCCAATTCAAATGTCCAAATTAGCACAATTTGCATGGAAAAATCCACTCTCATCCCACAACTACAAGACACGGTGCCAAGTAATTAACAATAATATTATTATGGCCATTAACAATATATCTATCATATCTCATCTTGCGAACTTTATTGTTTTTTCCTATGTGGTGACTATGTGGCAACCTTGTGGATTTCATCTTGGTTAAACCTAGTTTTGAACTTGGGTTAAATTAACATGTGCGATTAAATGGATAAATAATGCATTGGAAAGTTTTGTATCTTATTTAATGTTAAAGATGATTATATTATAAAGTTATTATAATATTTGGATTTTAGGATGATGTAATGCATTAAATTACATGATAATGATGCATTGTGGATATTGATGCATGGGTTAATACATTGATGTTATGATGTTGATTCAATCATTTTTCGTGATGGATACTAACTAATACTTGGTTGTGAGTGTTTGAGTGATCGTAGGTTGTCCAAGTTGAGGGTGTGGTTGAGGTAGAGAGGGTTAGCCTCTCAGAAGGGGACAGATGGATAATCTGTGCAACATTTCACACACCACTTAGTCTAGTGTGAATTAATATTTGATATGTTTGATCTTTTTCCTAATCTCGTAAAATGGTAACATGATATTGAAATGTAGTTCAATGACATGAATATGGTTCTAATGTTTAAAAAAAAACTATTGTACCTTATAGAATTATGTTTTAGAGGATTTAATATAAATTTGAAGTTATAAATTCTTGTGGCAATCTTAACTTTATTCCTTTTAAAAATGTTTTTAAATGATATTGGTCTTGATGTTTATTGGTAAACAGATTTTTTCTTTTTGATTTGACTCTTGAATACCCGAAGTTCTAAACAATATCTGGTTACAACAATTGAAAAGTCATCTATGGATGAATGTGCTTTTCTCTAAATTAATAGGTACAGCTCCCTACAATAGATTTTTAGTGAATTATGTTTATTCTTATCATCTAATTGGGGGTGTGTTCTTAACCATGAGAATAGTAGAGGTACAACCAAGCTAGACTTAGGCAAGATCTAACTCAGGTGAACAGAACTTTTTAATAATCTATTTGGTTTTATGCATCCACACATCTTATGAATTCACAAAACTTTCCCACGATAAAAATATGGCAATACTTGAATGATCAATCCATAATATAATCCTACTCTCCTTCTTCAAGCTCCCAAACTGTACTCATAAATCTCAACAAAGTTTCACCTTTAGGGTGTGAAAACTTGCTAACGAGAAGACAAAACTAGATTTTTCGCAAGTTCAATTTTCTTTATGCTTGGATCAAAATGAGTTGTGAGTAAGTTCATCTGAGATAACATAATCCAAGAATCTCCATCGAGCAAGGTTCTAAGCTACCCACAAGACTCATGATGATAAGGAAACCCACCTGGTTATGTAATGCGAGAGAAAGGAGAAGATGCAAACCTGATGGAGATACTTATCACTTAAGGAGGAAAGGACCAACTGACTAGACTAGACTAAACATGATACAAGTTAAATTTCCAATTTTGTAAGATAGGTATAGGATGAAAAGTGGGGAAACAATGTTGTTTGGATTGTCATCACTTTATCTTACTATTTTCTTGAGAAGCTTAAATGCCCATTTCCACCCAAATTAGGGCAATTTTTCATCCACGATTGGGGGCATAAAGGAGGAAGTAATGATAAAGGGGAAGGGGAGGGATTTTTGGAAGGTAGCGGTGACTAGGGGTGTTGGAGAAGGCAGTGCTTGTGTTGGGAAATTAACAAAGTAGAGTAATTTCTAGGTTCCTCTACTATTATGCCTTGCTCAAACTAGTATTCTTCCTCTTTTATGAGTCTAAATTCCGTGAATTGATGGAAATAAATTCTATAATCATGCTTGTTTGTGATATAATATTCACTATTGGTAAAGGGCATAGAAAATGGTAGTAAAGCTCTTAATTTAGGAGACACTAAATTAAGTTTATGATTGTACAATAGGGCTATATTTTTAATTTAAGGGTTGTATGTTTCTTTCTCTCTCCTAAATTTGATGAACTTCATAGTGTGAGACTTTGAAAGGTAACCATGTACATGATTATGGTAAGAATCTACAATGAAATGTCATTTTAGGGAATTCTGAATCAAGTTTTTTTTTGTTTATATATATATACATGTGTGTGTGTGTGTGTGTGTGTGTGTGTGTACATATATACATATATACATATATATATGTGTATATATGTATATGTACACACACACACACACACACAGCATAAATTTGCTCTGTGTGCCATCTTGAGCTGTCTAGGCATGCCATGACCAAGAGGGTGATTGCATGTGTTGTGTAACTAATGCTATTTTATGTCAATTGATTTAGTGAGGTAAATAATCTCAGCAATGTGAATTTCTAAGAAAATCTACATTTAGTTGTAGTAGAAGCCTATGAGTTAGCAGCTACTACAAAATCTTCATCTGATGTCTTGTCTACTTTTTGTTAAGAAAAAGTGCTAGTTTTTCATTTGGATATGTGAATTAATTCCCTTTTAATTGTGGCATGACAATGTCTTCTCATTTAACTTTTGGTTTGTAGAGACTTAGTTTTATATTCCTCAAACCAAGTTATAGTAATGTTGCAATAGACAAATTCTTCATGTTATTTTTTTAGGTCTAGATACTGTGGAAATTTTAACTAAATCAAAATGTCATGGATCTGAAATGAAAACTAAGATATATCTATCCTGAACATTTTTTTCTTTTCATGACAATAGAATGGCTATATTGATAAACTAGAAACTTGGTGAAACAAATGGGACAACTAGTTCGTATGCTGATGCTGGTGGAAATTAGTGGATATTATTTTCATATCCATTAGTGAAATTGATGACTGGGCAGGGAGAGGACTATTTTCTATAGGCTCAAACCTATTCTAAATTTGAAACTATAACTTGTCGTGTATTGTTTGTAGCTAGTACTATTGAAATGGTAAATTTTGAAATTAGTTCATATTGAAAACTATTATTTCATCACAAAGATGAAACCTTCAAGCTCCTATGAAATGTACTATGAATATATGAACCATTGTTTTGAGTGATTGCTGAATTCATATGCTTTTATTAAGTTAAAGTGAGTTTCAATTACTCTATTTTTTTATTATGCTATTAATGAATACATAGATTTTGAAATAGAAGAGTAATACTAGAAGAAATAGAGGCATCTATTTACTAGATTTAGAAGTAAACTCATGTAACATTGTTCTCTAATTACAGCCAACTGATTGTGTTGAAACTTCTATATAAGCCGTCAAGAAATGTTATTTATTAATTCAATGAAATTGTTAAAGGATAAACCACTAAACTTAGGTGATAGATAATGGAAGATGCACATTATTGAGTTAGATTTGTGAATGGATTCTTATTTTTTCTGTCATGTGTATGATGTTGGCTACCTCATGGAAGGGTGTAATGTGGCATAAGGGAAGGTGAGATGGATACATTATGCTTTGTTTCTCTTAACCTATCAAGTTCCAAAAAGTAGGATTCATTATGTTTTGTAACTCTCTTTAGTGTCATTGATGAATCTAGTGCTTGGCCAAGCCATTTAATACTTGCAATGAAGTATGTTGTTCTGACATGTAGCATATGTGTGTGACTATGCTCAAAATTATTTTGTATATGTGTGGATTTGCTTCATTTTAAAAGAAATGTACATGTAGGTAGATATGTTACAATTCTTCTTTCATTGCATATGAGTAGAATGTGTAGTGTTCTTTTCTTTTCCCTGCCACATTCTATGATTAGGATACCAGGTGCATGGTTGTATGTAGTATGTTTGATGGCTGCACTAGATCCATCTAATCCATCTTGTTCCAGGAATCTAGGTTTCTTGTGCTAGGGTCAAGGCATTCTTCATGTCAAGAAGAATCTCAGGAGAATAAACACTCTATGGTTGGTGAGGTAAAAGCACCTAGGCCACACTCCCGTCTTAGATAGAAGATGGATGATGTCCAATGGCTTCAAGATCAGATTATTTTTTCAAAACATCTATCAAGTTCCAGAATCAACCTTGGTCTTGTATCTTAATCTTGGAAAATGATGTAC
>CM053793.1:266384343-266416843 GCA_028749045.1 Cupressus sempervirens
AATATATCCCACCACATCATAGGATTGGGCCATCCAACTCCTCATGTTGATCACCCATTCAAACCATATCAACTTTGTGAACCTACAATGAAAATCTAAAGAATGGGTCATGATTATTACCAACCAGATCAGCAAAGAATGATGGTAGGATTGTTAGAATGTTGGTATATTCACATTTTGGAATGGACCAAAATAGGAAATTATCAATCTCATCAGCTAGTTAGAGGAATTCTGCAAAAAAAAAGTAAGTATATCTCACCATTTTGATAGATTAATATATGCACACTATAGTAATGAATATGTGGAAAAAATAATTCCTCTTTGTCTCTATTTTCTTTTATAAAGGATATGCTTTTAAATTCATTGAATGGGTGTTGGATTGCGAGGAAGAATAGTTAGATTTATCCATTCCAACTTGGGTGTCCATTTAATCCTTACCTCCTGAACTAATGCATTTAGAGATTCTCAGGAAAATTAGATATTCAATTTGCAATTTAATAGGAATAGATGATTCTTATAAATACTATAATTATGTTAAATGTTTGGTTACTAATAAGAACAAAACTCTGGAACACAATACAATCAAGTTAATTACAAGAAACTCTATATACAACTTAAAATATCATAGATTTGAAGGTAAAATATCATAAATAACCATATTAGATAATGAAATAAAGATAACATTTAAAATTTTTCAATCAACATCGATTCTTAAAGACACCTTTCTTATGTTGAACATTAGAAATGAGAAAGAAAAATAGGGGAAAATCATAAATGAGATAGCTAGTTCAAGGAGCCAAGTGAGGATATAATAATGAAAGGAAATATAGAAAGGTAGGATGGTGAAATCATATTAGAAAAATAAATATCAACAATGGCAACTAAAGTGAGGGGAAGTAGTTTCATATCAATTCCCAAGGAAGATCAGAAGAAAGAAATGGAAACACTATAAGAACCAAAAGGAAAAGATGATCAAAGCTTAGAAAAGGAAAAGGTTTTAACTCCAGAAAATAACAAAGAAAGTAACCAATTTGTTAGATTTAGGAGAGTGTAAAGACACTACTCTGCAAATGACTTTAGATCTTCTAGATGAAGATCAAAACCATAAAGAAAATAACAGGAGGAAAGAAGAAACATCAAAAGATAATATTTCTAAAATTAAGGACAACTAGTAACAACAAAAGATTAAGCAAGGAAAAAAGGAAAACAAAAACAAAAATATTATTAGGTCTATAAGTAAAACTTCAAGAAAGGAAATGTGATTCTAGAAAGAAAAGAACATGAAGAAAAATAATAAGAATCTTGAAGAAATAGAAACCAAACTTCTTTTCTCTAAAAAATATTTAGACCAAGAAAATGCTAAATGTCTAGAAGAAATAACAGAAACTCCACAACAAAAGAAGGTAGAAAAGGAGGCAAGAAATAAAAAGAAAGACAATAAATTTATGCTCTAAATTCTGGCAAGCACCAACTACAAATCAATTTTTATAAGATGAGTGAGTACAATACAAAGGAAAAGGATCAAAGTAAGACAAAAGAAATTATAATACAAGAGTTCCATGACTTCTTGGATAATGATATACCAAAGAATGAAGAGATGGAAATGATAATTTGAAATAAGGAAGAGAAAGAAACCTTGGAAAGATTAACCGACAAATTGATCCAAGTTTTTAACTTTGATAATATTGTTAACAACGGTGACTTATACAAAGAGGATTTAATACAAAAAGTATTAAAAATAGGTAGAGATAATTACACATTTGAAGACTTGAGAAGAGATGTGCTACTTATTGAGGAGGAAGATAAAAGAAATAAAGATTTACAAACAATTGAAATTGAAACAACAACAGGACAAGGAGATGGTATGGAATTAGAAAGTACATTATGTAGCCCAACTTTAGTAGATGATATACATATAGGTAATCAGAAAAAATTGGCAAAAATAATAATGAAAGAATTAGAAAATGAAGAAAAATCTAAGAAAGATGGTAAGCAAGCTAAAAGTGCTTTACATGCATAGAAGAATATAGAGCAACAAGGTATTTTGATGAATCAAGAAGGGATAAATTCTCCTAAATATGGCAAAGAAAAAGCTAAAAGAGTAAGGAAGTCACTTAAAAAGAACTCAGAGAAGCAGATGGGCAAGCAAAAGAATAGCAAAAAATTAGTCAATTACTTAAAATAGGGAAAGGGATGATCCTTCCCAAGACAACATGAAGATCACTACTTGGAATGCTAGGGGCTTAAATGCACCTAGAAAAAAAAGATTACGGAAACATAATTTAAAACAATTTGAATCTGAAATTATAATGATACAAGAAACAAAACTAAGTAAGGAAGAACAAATTAAACTAGAAAAGATATTAGGAAATCAGAACATTATCTTGCATGAATCGAAAGAGATTAGGAATGATTTGAAATCCCAAAATAGTAAATCTAAAGTTAATTCAATCCAATAACTCTTGGATGAGTAGCATAATTAAAAGCATAAAAAATAACTTTTAGTTAATTTTAGTTAATGTATATGGACCAATCCAGAACATAGATAAAAAAAATTACAATGGGAAGAAATCAATATGTTTATAAAAAACCATAGAAATGAATGCATTCTTATAGGTGAAGACTTTAATACTATTATAAATTTAGATGAAAAATTTGGAGGCATCCAACAAAGTTCCCAAGCATCAATGGAATTTAAAAAATGGATAGATATTAATAACCTTAGTGATAATCCTATTAACAATGGTAAATACACATGGAATAATAGAAGGAAAAACTTTGCATTTATAGCTAAGAAACTGGACAGATTCTTTCTCAAAGGTGAATTAAGTGGATTAGATTTAGATTTGCAAGATGTAATACTTCCTATAGGAGGTTCTGATCACTTCCCTATTAGAATTGAATTTAGTGAACCTATTAAATCTGTTAAGAATCCTTATAAATATGAAAAAAAATGGTTTTTAGATAAAAATCTCGTGGAACTCATTAGAGAATGGTGGAATCAAGGAAATTTTAAAGGCTCCAAAATGTATATATTTGTATCAAAAATGAAAATAATTAAAGAAAATATACTCAAGTGGAACAAAGAACACTTCAATATTATATTTAAAGAAAAAATAGGCATTGAAGAAAGCATAAAAAAATTAAACACATAAGTAATTTAAAAAGGTATGAATAATCAAACCTTTCTCTTAGAAAAAGAACTGCTAGTGAAGGAGGAAGACATTCTTGCAAAAGAAGAAGTCTTCTAGAGGCAAAAATATAGAGAAAGATGGCTAGAATAAGGGGACCATAACACAAAATATTTCCATAACAACTCTATTTATAACAGAGTTAAATTTTTTTTTATAAAAATTAAAGATGTGTCAGGCTCTATCCCTGAAAATCCAAAAAAATAGCAAAGATATTTGTAGAGCATTTCAACAAGTTGTTAAATAATTTTGGTATTTGAAACATAATAGCCCAAACAAAAATGCTCAAAAACATACCAAAAGTAGTCTCTATAGAAGAAAATAAAGCATTAAATGCAACCGTATCCTTGGAAGAAGTCACATTTGTGTTATTTAGCATGAATCTAGATAGTTCATCAAGTCTAGAAGGATTCCAAGCCTTCTTCTATAAAAAATGTTGGGACATTATCAAAATTGATCTTTGGAAAGCCATTGAATCTTTGAGAAATGGTGGTTTTTTACTTTTAGAAATTAATAATACCTTTCTCACATTAATACCCAAAAAAGATGATCCTAAAATCCCAAGGGACTTCAGACCTATAACCTTCTGCAACACCATTTATAAAATCATATCCAAAATTTGAGTAAATAGAATGAAACCAATCTTACATAAGATTATTTCAAAATAACAAACAAGTTTCATACTAGGAAGATCAATTCTAGATGGGATATATATTATTCAATAAACATTACACATGACCAATAAGAGTAGAATGGCAAGCATGTTCATGGAATGGAATATTCAAAAAGCATATGACATGGTTGATTGGACGTTCTTATGCAAAACACTAGAAGCTTTTAGATTCTCACATCAATGGATTAATCTTATCTACCAATGTATCTCAACAAGTAAAATTTCAGTTCTTATTAATGGAATGGCTGAAGGTTTCTTTGAGACATCAAGAGGTATTAGACAGGGAGATCTCTTATCTCTATTCCTATACATCATCATGGCAACAATAATTAGTAGAGCAATTTACAAAGCCCATGTGGATGGTAAAATTAATGGTATTTCAGTTATAGAGAATGTTCCTAATATAACCCATCAACAATATGCAGATGATATGATTCTACCAAGAGAGAGTACAATAACAGAGGTACATAACTTCAAATTAATCATTCAACAATATATGGAAGCATCAGGGCAAAGAGTGAATGCTGAAAACTTAGAAAAAAAAATCATTAATACTAAGCCTAAAAGAGAAATCTAGATTTGTAATACGTTTGGTTATAAAAGAGGAACATTTCCATGTAAATACTTGGGAATAGAGCTAGAAAAAGGTGGTAAAACTAATAAGGGATGGCATAATATACTTGATAGAATGGATAAGAAAATAGGAGGTTGGAAAGATAAATGGCTAATAAAAATGGGTAAATTTATAAAGATCAAAGCAGTTTTATCGGCCCTCCCAACATAGCCACTTTTTCACTTACCTCTTTCTAAAACTCTGACTAAGAAGATTGAGGCAAAAATCAAAAACTTCTTCTAGAATGACACTAAAGATCAAAGAAAACTGGCTCTTATTAAATGGGAAAAATTATGTAAACCAAAGGAATTAGGAGGTCTCGATATCAAAAATTTAAGCTAGCAAAATGAAGCATCAGGGGCCAAATGACTTAGAGCTTATTCATAGAAAGAAATAAAAAATGGGCAAAAATTATGTATAATAAATACTTAAATGCAACTGACCCTTACTCTTTGTTTAGAATGAGGAACCCTCCTAAAGGATCCAAGAGCTGGAATTTCATAGTTAAAAGCAGAGCTCTGATTAGTAAATATCTCACTTGGAATGTTGGTAATGGGGAGGAAGCTCTTTGCTGGGATGACTCTTGGGATGGGCATCCCCCATTTGACAATATGAATATCCCAACTAATCTTAAAGAACAATTAGTCAAAGTTCGTGGGTGTAAAGTTAGTATTATAAAGTCAAAAAAGACATTAATGGCAGTATAAGTTGAGAATGTAAAATTTTAGATAATATTGACTTAGAACCAGTAGTAGAAAATGTGTATGAAGACATCATTAATAAGAGGAAAATATTTACATTTAGTGAGAAATGACAAACTCATATGAGCAGTGTCAAAAGATGGAAGGTATAACGTGAAAAATGGCTACAAAGCAATCGCTCAATCTCAAATATGGGAAGAAGTGTATACTCCCCTTAAACTTTGTTGGGATTCTTCCTATCTACCAAAGGCAGGTTTCTTTTTGTGGACCACCTCATAGGATAGGATTCTAACTTTTGATAGACTTAGAAAGTTGGGTATTGAGGGGCCTTCTAGATGCGTGTTATGTAAGAATGAAAATGAAGATACTAACCATCTTTTATATAAGTGTTTATATACACAAAAGTGTTGGGAATGGCTCTGACATATGCTAAGATGGACTGTGCAATTGCATGAAACTCTAAATGATCTAGTCAAGGGATGACCCATAGACAATAATAGAGGTATCTATGGTAACATCTAGAATATTTGCCCTTCTATCCTTTTTTGGGAAATATGGGAAGAAAGGAATAGAAGAATATTTCTCAAACAAGAGATAATGGCTTGTGAGATAACTAATAAAATTGAAGCATGTATAATTGAAACATTAAACTCTCACCTTAGAAAGATCCCAAAAGAGGAAGGATCATTTTTTAGAATGGGATGGTCTTATGAAAAAAAGTTGGGAAAACCTAGTTAATCCCCCCTAATCTATCAAAAAAAGAATCAAGAGGCTTGGAGAAAATGTAGCTAGACTTCAGCCCCGATAGGATGGGCCAAAGTAAATTTTGATGGAGCCTCGAGAGGCAATCCGGGTACTGCTGGGATTATATGCATCATTAACAATGATTATGGCAATTGGATCACTAAACTTGGACTAAATTTATAGGATCAACCACTAACAACCTTGTTGAATTAGAAGCCCTTCAAGAAGGTCTCCAAATCTTCCTAGAGCTAAGCATTTCAAAATTGATTATTGAAGGAGATTCATAGATTATCCTAAATGCTATTAGAAAAAGGGAGACACTTAACTGGGTTCTAAATTCTAAATTGGAAGAAGTTCTAAATCTCCTAGACCATATCGAAGATATTCAGATTATGCATATTTTTTAGGAAGGTAATAAAGTAGCAAATCAGTTAGCAAATAAGGGAGTTGACAGTGAAAATTTCCTAATATTTAATTGTATGCAAACTAATCAAAAAGTAAACAACATTATTAAAAAATGGGATAATGTAAACTTCAATTGTATAAGCTAATATAGTATATCAAACTAATTATTAACATAAATACATATATATCTGAGCATATAAAGACATAAAAAACTATAGATAAATTTTTATACCATCATGGATAAAAATGAAAATATTGAATTTGTCTAGTAATCAAAGGGGAAGATGGAAAATTGGAAAAGGATTCTTCAAAATGCTAATAGATTTAAAAATATAAATTAAAATAATAAAGCTGAACTCAATTTATAAAGTTAAGATAATAATACTTTCAAACTTGAAAGGAAGTCAGTCAGTATATATGGGAATGTAATTTTGGACACTTTTAAATTCTTTACCCTTATAACTAATAGCTCTCTAGGCAGAGTTGTATAATTCAATTTTAAAACCCTATAATTGCAATAATTTACCTGTTTCTCCCATCATTATTTGACACCAGGCATCATCATATTCCAATATGATTCGGTGCATGTAGGTGGCATCAACAAATGACTTATATATCTAGAGGTGCTTCTAGATCTTTTTTTTAAGATTGTTAGTTCTCTATTTATAGCTTAATTGGTATTGGTTGCTTCCTAATCCCTACTCTATTTTAGCCTAATTGAGTTATTATCTTAGATGGATACCAATATCAGTTTATTTCATGTCTCGAAAGTGCAGACCATGACATTTAGAGAAAATGTGAAACTTGAAAGATGGAATTGACTATTAAACCCTATGAATGACATGACGAGGATTGTTGTGAGTTGTGTATTAGGGGAGGGCATTTTCAATTACAATTTCCCATAGAGAACCAATAGTGACATTATAGGTTATTTTATAGGTTGTCTTGCCAGAGTCAAAATAGGGAAGTGGGCTATAATCAGGCTTTGCTACAATGTTTTCAACGCTATTTGGTGTGTAGGTCTTGAAGAAGCAGTCATGAGTATTGATGAGAAATGTAGGATCCCTCTTGTAGAGATCTACATGGCACATCCCCCTGGTAGCTTTGAGTTAACCATTTCTCATAGGTGTCCCTCCTTGGTGATTTGAGAGAATGCTTTGTTTTTCCATGTTTGGCCAAAAATAGAAGCTAGTATTCATTTTCTGCTTAGGTGGAGAGGGATCTTAAAAGATCATAACATGGTCTGGCTCAGGAATTATCTCTGCATCTTTAACTCCTATATACAACTGAGAGTGGAGCTCAAGAAGTTGTAAGATATGGAGTTTTGTATTCCAAATATGGAAAAATTCAGTAGGGAGAAAAGCACTTTTAAATTCCCACCAAACTATCAATTTGAGAACCCGAAGGACATTACTAAAATCATCATGGTTTATTGGAAATAGGGTTTGTTGTTTACTGGTGTCCCTTGTTTATTGTTTTTTTTTTTTTAATGTCAAATTCTGTTAATATTGGATGTTAAATGGAGACTTTCTATTCTTGTTTCTCCTTTCTTATATTTAGGATAGTTACAATTTAGGGTTTGGTGTCTACTCCTTATAGCCTTGGAGATTTTGGTTTGTGATGGGTTCTTCCATATCTACCTCTCTAGCGATATCTTAGTCTGTCAGGTATTAGCCTTGAGCTATTATTAGCAATGTATCCTAAGTTTATATAATTTTGAAATAGAATTATAATTAGTTTTAATCTGTGTTGATGAGCTTTTGCAAAATATGTAAGATGATCTTAAGTTCTGAATACAAGTTCTGTATCAATTATATCATAATCGTGATATTAATCTTAGTAATTGTGTTGTAAGATTTAAATACACTCATGGTAACTCATTAAGTCCAAAATATGCAAGAAACAAATAGAGAATCAAATCGATCAATTATAGTTAGAAATAGGAAAAGGCTATAAGAGAATATATCGGTTATGGTATTCCACCTCTAATATAGCTTAACATGTGTGGATAAGTCTATATCACTTTTTTGGAAAGTACAAGCATGTATAATCATGTAAAGGAATAGAATAGCAAAAACTGATAAATCAAAAACCAAATATACTAATGCATAATAAATTACATATAGATAAGAAGAGAAAAGTGTTAAATATGTATATCAAAAAAAGGCAATTACAAACCTTATCAAATTGCTTCATTTTATTAGGTCAGTCTAACACTACTAATATTTGTGGAAAAAAGATATTTGTGATTTGTAGGCTGATAGAAGGATTATTGCAAAAGGTATTAGAAGTTGCAATTAAACAAACCAAATATTGAAAGGAGCTTAACTTCATGAAAAAATCTATGTTAGTTTTCAGATTTCATCATTTTCTTTATTAATTAAAAATAGGGGTATGCCCCTTTTAAATTGTATAATATAGGACTTTGGTCTAGGACAAGACTAGAGGTTTTCTTGCTTCGTTCTTTCCTACTAGTATCCATTTGAATGAAGAATTCTATAAATTTAATTTAATTTATTCAATATAATACAAGGCTTCGACCATTTACTGATCAAAAAAAAAAAAAAAAAACTATATAATATTTTCATTTATTAAACTATTTTATATACTATAATAAATTTATTAAATCAAGATTGGATTTATACTAAAAACTAAAGGTAAGTATTAAACCACTATTATGTGGCACTTGTTACAATATGTTTTACCTTTGGGATTATGTGTATAAAAATGAAGATAGAAGATAAGCATTTTAAGATAATATATTTTCTCATGGAACTATGTACATAAGATTGAAGCTAGAAGGTAAACATCTTAAGATGATATACTCACTTTTAGAAAAAATGCGCATAAGATTGAAGATACGGGTATTTAAATGTTTGTAGATGCTAGTGGATATATAATAAGTGGAAGATGCTTCTATTTGAAATGATCAAAGTGAACTTGTTACAAATTAAAACAGGTTTTGATTAAATATAATATGGTTATGAAAAAATGTGTTTAAATATTTGTGTTGAGGGGATGGATAAAGGTTATAGAAATGGTTTCCATTTCACATGATACTTGTTTCATTTGTTTGTATGTCAAGTAAATATCTAAATACAAAAGATATTTGAAGGGTCTATATCTAGTATTTGATCCGAATAAATGTCATCTTTTGTACATCTTCTAAATAAGAACATGCAAAATAAAACAAAAATATGCAATGAACATATTATTTCTTACAAATAAAAAATAGGTAGAAAATAAGAATTTGTTAAAACATTAAGGAGTTATGTTATTTAAAATAATAAAAGTGTTTTTTTTTAAAATTTTAAGAGAAAAGTTACCTAGAGATGTGTCATTAGAAAAGGTTCATGACTCTTCCAAGATTATTTCCTTAATACATGTCACTTCTTGAATTTTTAAATAGAAACATTGGAGATAATCTTATGTTATTGATTGCCTATATGAGAGGCAAGAAAAAGATATTATTAAATGATCTTTAAATCTAGTATTGTCAAAAGTGAGTGCTCTTTTAAACAAGTAGACAATGTATGTTTATTATATAATATTATAACAAGACTTTTAACTTTTGAGTTTTCATATATTTATGTTCTTTTTAATTTATCCTTCAATTCACATTACACATAATTGATTCTATCATATTCCTGTATCTTTTCCCATAATGAACACTCTATTCTTGTTCTATCATAAGACTTTTCTTCATTGAAATCTCTTATCATTGTATTATAAATATGTGAATAGAATAAACTTATAATATGCACAAATATATAAATCTAATCATATCATACAAAATTTCACTTTACACAATCTTATATAATTTATTAATGCTGCATTAACAATAAATCTAAAACTAAACAAAAATATATATAATTATAAATTTAACCACAACTAATATATCTCTCTGAATAAAAATTATTATATTCAAATTTATCTGTGAACTGAAAATGTCTTTACAATATAAAACTTCCTCAACTTTTTATATTAGAGCTCTATAGTCAGTGAGCATCAGTACAGACAGCATTCTTTTGTGCTGCATCTTTGATAACTGCCAACCCATTGGATAAAAATTCTGTGAGCTTCATTCATTTGGGAACCTAAAAATCCAGTAACATATATTTTTATGTGACTAGGAAATAACTGTCACTGACCAAAATACTTTTGTATTGATTGGATGTGAGTTTTTTCAATTACAATGTAGAAGACCTTACATAAACCATGAAAATGCGATGAACTCTGTTCACCAGCTTAAATACACAGATGTCATGTTTATGCAGCTCATTGTTAACAACAAAGCTTTTCAAGCCACCTTGTAACATCAAAGATTTTCCATTTTTTCTAACCATCACAGGCCACACCCCAGGCTTCTTGTGATGTACAAGTTTTATCTCAATATTTTCTTTGGGTATCCAGAGCTTAGCAAATTTTGCAGGAATCCACTGTAACAGCATGAAATCAACAAGAACTATTTTAGCTTAAGTTACATATATAACATAACCCTTTTTATGTTGTCTCTACGGTAAGTGAAACTTACTAGTCTACAAGGGTTACCAAAAATTGCACCCTTTTTCAAAACCACTTCAAAGTGTGGCTGAATTGATACCACAGTGCTGAGTACTCCAGATACCTCTGTTTGCATAGAAGATAATATATGTGAGACAAACAATGGTACAAAATAATACATGTTTAGATTTCAGTTTGCAGCACATTTGTTGCTTACCTGAAGAGCTATCAGTTTGATAACTCTGAAGAACAGACGCACACTGTTTCTCACACCCATTTGGTCCAAATATTTGTACAACAAAGTATGTTTCAGTGACATAACTGAAAACCAGTATATCTTTGGCTGCTACACCATTGTCAGAAACAAAAGTATGCCAACCATCCGTGAAAGATGCAGATTTTTCCTTACAACATAAGTTTACATGCCATACAAAACCACTTGGGCCCTGTAGAATTGTATCTCTACATGTTCTACACTTGATTCTCATTCCAAATCTATCAGGGATTTCCTATAACCAATTACAAAAAGTTTAGTTTAAATTTAAACAGCGCATAACTTGAACTGAACTTCATTAATAAAAAACAAATTCAAAAGGATTTCATATATTGTCCTTTAACTTGTGGAAGATGCTATGAATCCTCCCTTTACACTGAAAGAGGGGTAAAATTTTTATTGAATACGAAAGAGAAGAGGACAACAGAGGAAACAAAGAGCACTAAGAGCTTTTTCCTAGTCAACAAATTGAGCCAGCTTATCAGCTTATCCTATGATCAACAATGTTCCAATCCAAAGTATACATATTATATTACATGCATAAAACTTTGAAGTGTCTTCTAATTAAGACTCTGTTGATTTGTGTATAACTATTATGTTCTAAAAATTTGTTGAATGAGGAATTAATAAATTTAGAAAAAAGTTCAATTTAGACCTTTTAATTGGTCATATCTTGTATTGGGCACATGCTAAACCACTTTGCTTTCATACAACATTTAATTGCATTTTGTAAGGAATTAGTGAAATAACCATGTTTAGAGGCATTGCACAGGTCAATTCATGAAATTGCCAAAAGCTAGGAATTTGGAAAGAAATGCCAAACTTAGAAGAGAAAGAAAAACATCAATGCTTACTATTCCGGTCATTTGTAACAAACTAAAGCAGGGGATAAAGAAAACCAAAATACTAAATTAGCAAGCAACAGCTATTCTAAGAACTTGGCCACCAAAAACTAAAATAGATGTTCCATAATCCCTAACACCAACTATATTTGTCTTGCTGGTTTACTTCTGTTTCTAAACATTCGAATTCAATGATATGATAAGAAACAAATGCCAACCAGTGAAGATGAGAAGTCTCCTTCCATGACTTTGAAAAATGAGAAGACTTCATTTGATTTTGATGAACAGCTACAGAAGCATTTGGAAGTGCAGCTTCCACATGCCATTCTTTCTTTTGCTTCTCTTCTCATTAACTAGCCATCAAACAATGTTTTGAAACTATCTTTATATAACTGTGTATACAATTATAGTTTTTACAGGACAATCTATGCACGCACTATCTAAAATACGGTCTTCAGTGACATATTTTCACATCAAACATCTTGGAATAACACGCAATATTTTATCATCCATAAAATCTTTCACACAATTAATGTTAGTATTATGGTAGATTTCCCCTTATGTTAATATCAGTAGATTTCCCTTCTTCAACTAAAATTGATTGCAAATGTACGCATTATGAAAGGGAACAACCGTCTACTATAGTAAGTAGTCCATGCGAATGGATTCATGTTCATGATGATAAAATACGAAGCTTAAAACTACTCTCGAATGTTTTCTTAGGTGTATAATTTAAGTCTATAGTTACTACTGGAAATTAGTGTTTTTTCCCTTGAGAGGCTAATGCACTAACTTGCATAATAGATGAAATAGAGTGGATTCATCAATGACAGTTGTGGGCAAATGTACGTTGGAACAGTAAAGCTTGAAGTTTGGAATATAAAAATTATAAATTAGTAGAAACAATTTCGGATGTCTCACTATAAACAATGGAAGACAATAGCTTTTAATAAATTCACTTTGCAATTTAGATTGTAGATATGTGTCAATAAGGTATGGAATGACATTTTAGTCTATATATTTCCACTTGTTCACTTTTAGATTTGTCTATGCTTCTATGGCTTTTGTTATTGGTATTTCAGAAACACTTTTGAGGATTCTCATTGTGTAGAATGTGACCCACTTCTAGTTAGGTCAATCTGCAAGAAAGAATGTACGTAAAAGATTAAAGATAGCAAATCATAAATTGTAAATATGTAGAATTAAGTTCACTTCAGTGTTTGGAATCAAAATACTTTTTAGTATTTTGTATTATTTTCATGATATTAGATTACATAAATTAATGTCTGGATAATACTTGGTGGAAAAGGAATCTACACTAGTCAATAAAAATTTGAATTTGAATATTGAGGTCAATCTTTAGTATTATAGTCAACACTATAATCACACAAATGGTTGAAAAAATACATATGATTGCATCAAATAGAAAATTTAGGACAATGCATGAATGCATGTAATAAATTCATTGTATTGAATTTAAAATAATGCATGAATACATGTAATTAACTCATAGTTAAATACCATGTGCATGTATTGATAAAACATGAGTAAATGAATGGGGGATGTTAATCTAGCAAGATGCTACATATTTTTATATTTGAATCTAATTTGAACCTTGTTGAATGTGATAATGTAGCTTTATCTTTTGGTATGTGCTATATATAAGAACTATAATAGGTATTGAATAACAAACACAATTACAACTTTTTTTTATATTAGAAATAAGGAGATAAAAAATACAAGAGATTGCAGAGTATTAGAGTTTAGAGGCCAAGCCTCACACCATCAAAAAAGAAGTATATGCAATGAAATAGTAGAACAAAATCATGAACCAAGACACCTAGTAAAGCACATCATCCCAAGTGTCCACCCAAGCCATCCAGCCCATGGAGCCATCCATCCACACCATGCTTTTCTGATCTTAAATTTGTTTCAGCATGTAAACCATCTCACTAGTAGCATTGTGAGGTCTTCTTTTAATCTCCTTGCTAATTCTACTAAAGGTTTGATTGAAAACATGTATATTATCCAAGTGCAGCCTCCAGAAATATCCATTTTTAACCTCATTCACAAAAAAGGCCACATGACCATCCTTGAGCAGCCTTTTGAATTTAGTATTGATGCTTTTCATAGTCATCTGAATTTGCAAAAAAAAATTGAAATATGTGAGACTTCAAAAAGAGTCAGTAAGCATTCTGGGGATATTTTGAAACCTTTCTTCATTTCTGCACTTCAAAATTTGCCATAAAATGTTTGATGAGGTAATATCCCAAAACATATTAACATCATTTATAGCATTAGAGATAAAACTAGTAATAACTTTGAAAATATTGAAATTAGAAGGGATAGAAATACCAAACATTAACCAAACCTCTTTAGCAAAACTGCAGTCAAAGAAAATATGTTTTCTCATTTCCAGGGTTCTGCAAATGCTGAAATAATTAATATTAGAGAAAGAGTTCCTAATAGGTAGCTTATTGAAAATAAGTAACCATTTAAAACATTTAATTTTTGGATCAATAGAACTTTTCCAAAGATAATCAAAAGCCTTCTTCCAAGAAGAAATATCCAAATCAGTATTCCAAATATTGTTAATATGATTGATGATGTCAACATTATAATTAAAAATAGAATAAATATTCTTAGCTTTAAGTTTGGAGATGATGATACCATCCGGCCATTTTATCTTCAAAAAACTATTAGAGTCCACATGACACAAGGTAGGAATGTCTTTACTAGCTTTAACAATCATACTATAAGTCTCTTTTTTGATCTTGCTATCTGTAATCGCCTCAATTTTCATCTGCAGGATGGGGTTGCAGCTCATAGATTTCCTTCTATGTCCAGGTAGCTTCACCATCAGAGGAAGGGTTAGGTTAACCGGGATGGGCACTGGACTCCTCCTCCCTGTGGAGTTCTGAAAATTAACACTGATGGTTCTTCCCGTGGGAATCCTAGTCCGGTTGGTATTGGCGGAGTGGCTCGTTGTAGTTCTGGGGATGTTAAATTTTTCTTCTCAGTTCATAAGGGTGATTATACTAACAATCTCATGAAAGCTCAGGCTATTTTATATGCTGTGGAACAATGTTGCTTGTGGGGATGGAGTAAGATTATCTGTGAGTCTGATTCCCAGGTGGTGGTGAAAATGCTTTCTTTGCAAGAGCTTGAGGATGTTAGTTGGCAGCTGGCCACTGTTGTTAAGCAGATTCTTTTCTTCTCTTCCTCTTTTCAGTTCATTAGGTTCACATATATTCCTCGTGAATGGAATAGAACTGCTGATTATTTAGCCAAATGGGCTTTTAGTCATGATCTGGGTTGGAATATTAGGGATAGGAGGCAACTGTCCTTTGAGATGGTGCAAGAATTTGATGATCTTGTTGCTCAGGATCAAGCTCCTTGTTGAGCTCTCCTTGTTGTATTCCTTTCTGTCTTAATAAATTTTTACCCCTCTTTTTGCATACTACAAGTCTTTTTATGGGAATCAAGAAGTTTAAATTTATTATTTAATTCATCCCAAAGGATAAGTCTATCCATTTCAAAGATATCAATGAATTGCTTGATTCCAAGGTTCCCAATACTTGGCCGAGCACCCTTGGGTAAGAGCAAGGGGTTTATTACCAAGCTTAAGGTTCCACCAAATTGATCTTTCACCATGGAGGGTTTTATTATCATAGGAGTCTTTGTTAGTGATGAATTTCCTAACATGGTTCTAGGATTTCCAGATGGATTTTAAAATTGTCAAGCCTTGAACTATAATAAGAAATTCACAACAAATGAGATTAGTGAGAGGAAGATTTTTCCATAATTTAGCATTTTTAGGATATCCCCTCTCAATATTATTACGAATCAAAAATTTCAAAGGTTCATCTCCCTCTAAGGCATGAAAAATCCATTTGGAGGCCAAAGAAAGACCACAAAGTCTTAGATCTTTCAACCCTAGGCCCCCAAGGAGCTTATCAACATGACACCATTCCCATTTGACAAAGTGCAGCTTTTTATTTACCTTCCCATTAGACAAGAGATAATTTCTAATAGCTTTCAAGATTTCCAAAACTTGGTAGTCATTAAATATCCAAGCAGAGGCATAATATATATTGTAAGAAGACATAATTTTTTGGCAAACTTGGATTCTTCCAGCAAGAGATAGAGACCTATTGTGCCACTTGTTCAGCTTATTGAGGATCTTATCCTTGACCCAAACCCACATCTCTTTTAAAGAGGGATCAGTAGAGAAGGGGATACCCAAATGTCTAACAACTTTAGAGGGGCCACCCCATTGGAAATCAAATTTACTAAACCAATCAGGAGGTTGATCATCCCAACCAAGACAAATAGATTTGGCATGAGATAATCTAGCTCCAAAAATTTTATAGAAGAAATTAAGTCTATTGATCATGGCAACAAAATTCTCTTCAGAGGCTTCTTGAAATAGAGAAGTATCATCAGAAAACTGATAGTTTATAATTTCTTTGTTATTAGGAAGGATGATGCCTTTAACAATAGGGGATAAAGTGTTGTCTCAAAGAATATAAAATAGAGCTTCAAAAGCAATAACAAAAAGAGTGGGAGGAAGAGGGTACCCTTTTCTAATCGATCTTCCCAAAGGGAAAGGGGTAGATAGGGATCCGTTAACATCAATTTGAGCATGAGCATCCTTGAGAAGTATTTTCACAATACCACAAAAGAAAGATGGTAAACCAAAAGCCTCAAGCATCATATTAATAAAATTCCATTCAATTATATCATAAGCCTTTTCAAAATCCAGCAAAAACATAGAGACATTTTGATTAGTATGTTTAGGCCAATCAAGAGCTTCCCAGCTAGTAATAAGATTCTCTAATATATATCTACCCTTGAAAAATCTAGTTTGGGTAGCGCAAACAAATTTGGGGAGAATGGCTTCAAGCCTAGTTGACATAATCTTAGCCAAAATTTTATAAGAAACATTTAAAAGAGTTATAGGCCTCCAATTCTTAATAAGGGATTTATCACCCTCCTTAGGGATGAGTTTAATGATTCTAGAATTAATATCCCTACCCATGGTTCTAGTATTGATGGCTTCATTATAAATATTAATTAAGACTTTGCTAATCCATTTATTGTTAGCCTTGTAGAATTTCGCAAGCAACCCGTCAGGCCTAGGAGCTCTATCATTATTGAGGGAATTGATGGATTTCTCAATTTCCTCAAGAGACAAGGGCTGCTCAAGAATAGAAGCATCCTTAGATGAGATCTTTTTAGGAATAAGATTCTTACATTGATCTCTAAGGGCCCTAGCTTCCTAAGTATCGTCCGAAGTAAAAGATTTTTATAAAATTCATAAAATTCATTCTTGATAATATCTATATCAGTAATCAATTAATTGTTACTAATAAATTTATCAATAGATTCCTTAGTTTTCTTATGTTTAATAAGATTAAAGAAAAATTTACTACCTCTATCTCCATAATGTAACCAATGGGCTCTTGAACAAATTCTTGCCCCCAGAGCTTTTTGATGTTGATGTTTTCTAAGAGCATTCTTAGCATGGGCAAGCTAGTGACAGAGATAAGGATCATCTGAGTTATTTTGGATATCAATTTCAGTGTTATAAAGACTATTATTAAGCCAAGATTCCTTAAATCTATAATCTTTGGCCTTCTTTTGACCAATAGTTCTTAAAAAGTTCTATCAGGAAAAGACATCTAGACTCCACCTACGGGCATAGGATAAAGAGGGAAAATGAGACTCATTGATGAGTCTTATAATGGAAATGGCAGCAAGAATGTCATTATCCTCCAAAAGGCTAGTGTTGAGAATGAGTTTATGGTTAGAATGATTGCTACAAATAGGTGAGCAGCCAAGACTAACAGTTATAGAAATAGGGTGGTGATCCGAAAGAGTGGTAGGGGAGACAAGCACCAAGTTATTATTCATATCCAGAATCATAGAAAAGAAATTACTATTAAGATAGAATCTATCAAGTCTAGAGTAGATTCTATACTGACCCTTCTAAAAATTACACCAAGTAAACCATAGGACAGGGTTATTATTCTTGCTTCCCCTTAAAGGATCAAAAAGGGATTTAGCCCTTTTAAAGTTGTTCCAAGTAAGTCTTTCCTACTCTTTCCAAGAGAAAGGGAGACCTCCCATTTTATCTTCTTGATTCTCTATCATATTGAAATCACCTCTAAACATCTAGGGAATGTCAAGAAGCAAGCTAAGCCAAGACCAAAACATACTCCTTTCCATATAATCATTGGTAGCATAAATAGAACATATTCCAAATTCCATATCATTATGTTTAAAGATCAACCAAATAGCTCTATTATAAGGTGAAAAACTAAAACTTTTAATTTTAGGTCCCCATTTGGGGCTGAGTAAAATTGCCACTCCCCCTCTACCCTGAGGGTGATTAGTGGAGAATTTGATGGCATCTCTCTAGATAAAATTAAGATTGGATTCTAGATTGAATCCAGTAGAATTAATTTCTTGTAGCATAATCATATCAATATTATTTCGAGAAGTAATAAAATTCTTAATAACAAACTTTCTATCAGGACATTCCAATCCTCTAATATTCCAAGAAACACAATTCATTGAGAAAAAAATAGAGAATTAGATGCCTCAGCACCCATGATGTCCTCCATAGGAGAAACATCCACAGAGTTAGTTTGATTCTACTTCTTACTGGTCTTGTTCTTATTCTTGGATCTTGAAGGTCTTCCTATCCTTCTAGTAGTGGGGATAACCTCATTATCAGACAGAGAAGGGGAAGAAGCCTCTAGCTCCAAAGACTAATTATTAACAATAGCAAGGGTCACCGAAATGACTTCAAGAATGAAATCATTTGAGATCTCTTGAAAAAATTTCACAGGAGGATTAATGTTTGAAGAAATGTGTTTGGCAGGAGCCTTAGGAGCAGACGGAGGGGGGACAGAGGATTTAGCTTTATCTTTAGTATTCATATTAGCCACTGAAGGAGGGGATACATAAGGCATATTTGGAGCCGAGTCTTTTTTACTCGACCGATTTTTCCTTTTTTTTGTAACAGTTTGAAAACCATATGTATCCACTATGCTGGTAAACAACACATTTTGAGAGAATGATGTTTGAAGCAAATAGGTGACAGATTGTGAGGGGGCAAGTGGGGAAGGCATAGGATTAGTTTTAGCAGAAGAAGGGGGAACCGACTAGGTAGAAATGGGGAGGTTAAAAGGATTAGTATTCTTTTGGGTTTTATTTCTGATAATCGGGCAATCTTTCCTAAGATGACCCTCTTTTCTACATAAAAAACATGCGCTCAAACCTCCTAGGGTTTCAACAGGGCAGGAAAATTTCTCATTAACTATAGAAATGTGAATTTCTTTGGGTAAATCTTGACCAAGCTTCAATGCAATAAGAACCCTCGCATCTAAATGAGGGACTAAACGAGCAGAGTCATCCATTCGCAAGAATTTTCCTAGGGGTTCAACCAACTGAGGAATAAAATGCGACAAAAAAGGGGGAATTTGTTTAATGAGAACCCATCTTGGAGTCGAAAGAGCAACCACCTCATCAAGGTTAGCCTTCGCATTCCAGGCCAGTGCCCTAAATGTGGTGTTTCCGACTATACAATACTCTTTTTTTAGCATAGCCTATTGAGATTCATTATTGATAAAAAATGCATCAAACAATCCTTTCTATATCTTCGTACAAAAAGAAATTTGATAGCCAAGCTTTAAGTTCCAATAATTACAAAACCAGTCATCTAAGAATTTCTTGGTAGGAACTTTATCAATTTCAACCATAGAGAAGAAGATGGCAGTATTTCTTAATCTTTCTTTTAATCAATAATCTCATTTAACATTTTAGGGTTAGGAGTAACATGAAATACAGAAGGATCAATTGTTGTGATTTCACCTTGTGCAGGTTTGGTGAAGCGAGCACTAGAAGGGATTGCAGGAGATGAATTTGCAACCACCTCCAAAAAAGATCTCGGCTTGTTGCCAGGGTTTGAACTAGGTTTAGGCACATTGTTAACAAAGTTATCAATTGATTTTGAGGAAGATGCATTACTGCTATGGGGCACTAAAATGGCCAAAAATTTAAAAGGCATATTAAATTTAGGTTTTGGGATTAAGGGTAGATCACACTCGATTCCTTGTCCATTCGCTAAGTCATCACTTTTACCTCCTACCACCTCACCAAAATCAAAATTCCCATTTCTTCCAGTGATGCCAGTAGTATCCCCAATTTGAGTCTTGTCATGGGGTGAGCGCACATCCTGGGAGATCATCATAGTAGCAACAGGTGCCACCTTGTCACTATTTACGGGGGTGGAGAAAACGAAAGCCAAATTCTATCCTTCATCCATGAAAGCCACCAAATTGGAGGAATTTTCCAGATTTGCCGCTTTGGATTACCCCGTGTCGCTAATTTTGGAGCTGCCCTTCATTGCCCTAATTTGATTTGGCCAATTCGCAGACTTCTCTTTTTGCATTCCCAACTACAACTTTTCATTTCTAAAACTTGTTGTTTATGTTTTAAATTTTAAAATGATGTAAACTTAACAAATTTTAAGTGTAGCCTTATCATTACACTTTTCAAATTGTTAGGTTATTATTTATTGAAAAAAGACTTGCAACTAGATTGAACCTACTAAAAATTTACAGTTGATAAAAAAAAATTTATTTATGTTACTAGACAATATTTTACATTATTTCACAACCAAAAACATAGTTTACAATATAATAATGTCGACACTAGGAAAAAAATAGATTTATACTATATATCAATAACACTTTTAAACAAAACCAATCAAATCAATATATAGAGAGAGGGGAGGGGAGAGGGAGACAGGGGGCTTATAATTATAAGTTATTGTTATTTTTCTTGTATGAGTCTTTAATATTTTTTTTAAAATATTAGATTAAGAATGGAACCAATTAATATGATAGTTTGCAGATTTGAGACATTTAGACTACTATTTTTAATTCTTTTTAAATATATTTAATTTTATTATAATATTCAATATTTATTTTCTAATTGATTTAATTGTTCTATCAAATAACAAGTTTTCTCTACTCTACACAGGAATTTCTTTTGTAAAATACCTACAAAATTTATTGATGTCTATATTTTGAAAAAGAAAGAAAATAATCAATGTATATATATTTGTATCTACATACATACATACATACATACATACATACATACATACATATATACATATATATACATATACATATATATATATATATACATATATACATATATATATATATATGTATATATGTATATACATATATATATATATATACATATATACATATATACATATATATGTATATATATATATATGTATATATGTATATATATATATATATATGTATATATGTATATATATATATGTATATATGTATATATGTATATATGTATATATATATATGTATATGTATATATATATATGTATATGTATATATATATGTATGTATATATGTATGTATGTATGTATGTATGTATGTATGTATGTATGCATGTTTGTATATGGACACACACATGTATGTAAGCATACACATACAAACAAAAATCATTATATCTTATGTTCGTAAATAATTTAAAATCCTATCATATCCTTGACTTTGCATCAATCATGTGATGTCAAGGTTAGAGAAAGAGGACTTCATGAACTTTAATGGTGTCAAATGTTCTTAAGAGCATGCATGGATTGGGTAGGAAAATAGAATCAAACATTGAATATCAACATATTAATGAACACAATTGTAAATTATGTATAAATGACCTATTACCTCTAATGTGAGATTTCACTAATCCAATGAGATATATTGATATTTTCAAGTTAAATGATAAGAAAGGCCAACTTCTTCATAAGATCCTTAGAAGAAGCAACATTATTAAACACACTTGAATTAGAGTTGTGTTGGGGTATGTGTCCTAAAAAACCTAATGATTCTCCATTGTGATAGGTAAGTATTGTGAACTACTCACTAATATAATAAGGAAGAAATTAAGCTTAGTAAAATAAGTCAACTTTGACTATTTAATACATTTGACTTAGGAATTAAGTCTTAGTGTGTGATGGTTAAGCCCCTCACTAAACATAACTCAATGCCTACACAATTGAATTTTGTTAATAATATAGATAATAAAAGACATTTAATAGATTGAATCCTAAACTAAAAACTATACACAAATTTGAAATCTATTAACAATATCATGAATTTCATAGATTGACTTTTAGGAAGTTAGCATTCCACAACTAATTATAACATTATTATATCTTTGTTTATTGAATGAATCACTAAATTGGTTTCTATCATGGTTTTATTGCTCATGGCATATGGTAGTATTATTTCTTTCTTTAGCTTTTGAATAATTTTATCTCATTCATTTAAAAAAAAGATTAACAAGTTCTATAATTTTATTTCATTAGTGTGCATGGGTGAGAATTAATGCAAAGTATTAAGTGACACATTTAAGGGGGTAGTGGCTATGGTGAAACTTATATACACCTAGACTAGTGTTAAATAGTCTTAAGTCTTTTATATAGAAGTGAAATACACTCAAAAAAGGTGCATATAAGTTGCACTATAGACAATGCCATTTGAAGGGAATATGTCTTGGAACAAGGGAAATGCAGTGCATTAATGCTTGTGTAAATGGAGAGCATCATGATGGGGGAGAATGTAACTTGGGTTGGTCAAACATGTGGGATTTTTATTGTTATAATCTCTATTAAAAATGTTATATTGAAGCTAACCACCTTCATCAATAATGGCCATGGGCTAAGCTCTATGTTAAAACTTTTTTTTTTAAAATTAGATATACTAAAATGCATTTATCTATGAAGAATAAATACTTAAAAATAAGGTAGAAAAACAAGAAGCTAAATATACAAAAATACATTGATTTGATGAAATTTGTGTCTTGTGATGCATATCAATTTTTATACTTCTATAACATGCTAAGGAGGGCAATTTTGTCTCATTCATGGAGGCTCTCAATGGTCACGACAAGAATTGTTCTAGATGTAGTTTATTAACTCATGGGAGAATCATAAAGTGACAATTAATGGTGTCTCATTTTGTTTTGGAGGAGGTGATTGCTATGGTGACGGGCTTAGCGATGGGGGGAAGAAAATGGAAAAAGGTGGCAGGGGTAACTGATGAAACAAGTCTACAACATTTCTTTGTGGAGGGTGAGGAGCCAATTTGGCACAAAGGAGGTTTCATGAAGGAGAAACTACCTGACCTATGGAATGAGGTTTGTCTAATTCTGATGAAATATCTTACCCTAAAAGGAAGGTATAGATTTTTCTACTACTACCATTTTCCTCTTCTTAATCATTTGCAACGCCGCAATTTTCTTTCACTTCCCTTCTTCTTGCTATTGTTGGAAATATACAAGACTAGCTAGGTTACTAAGAGGGGAGGGGTGAATCAGTAACCTCAAAACTTTTAACAATTTTTGAACTTAATAGCATAATCCAATTTCCATTAATAGATCTAATCTACTGCATGCATGAGAAATTGAAAGCATATAACACTTTGAACACAATATTTGGTGACCCAAAAACTTCCAAATAGAAAGTAAAATTGGGGTGGGGATGATACCCACAAAACTTCAATATTGCAGTATAAATTTGGCCTATTAAGCCTTACAATGATCACTTCTGATGATCTTCCTTGTTAGGAGCAATTAGGACTGCTAGGTCCACCTTGTTAAAGGTTTTACAAACATACAATGAAGTATGCCCTCAGTAGAGAGATTTAAAGAAAAGACTATTAAGTCTACCCTATTAAAGGATTTGAAGCTAATTCACCTATTAGGATGAAATAGTAGATCTCTTACTTACAACTGAATTGCTGATTGAGATCCTTGAAATATTGATCACCTCTATGTGATAGATGTAACTCTACTACTCCTGATATGGCCTTGCAATACACTTTTCTCTGCTACTGATTCACATTCGCATACTTATATTTCATTCACATTATCTCATATTATATTACTCCCTTGGATATGATGCAAGTCATTACCTATATACCAATCCAATTTACATAATTGAAAGGTTGGCGAATACACAAGTTAACACCAATATTACAAAGTTGACCTAAATGTAGATACTCGAGTTCTAAAAATTGAATTGGTGAATTTTTGATACATGAAATCCACTAGCATTACTCGACATCATCATGCACTCAGTAGAATTAGAGGCTCTATTCATACTAATCACTTCAACGTAGTTTCAAACTCGGTGTACATTGGTGACTCGGTAGATACTGTGTAACTTGGTGTAAACTGCATTCTCTATTTACCACAACTATGCTTGCTAGACACTATTTTCATTCAAATTGGTTAACATTGGATTTGATTGAATTAAGTTGTTAACTCGGTAGAAATTGCAAAGCTCAGTGAATCACTGAACTACTCGGTAAACACTGACTACTCGATCTAAACTATAGTACTTGTCAAACACTATACTACTTAGTAAACACTGAATTGCTTGGTCTGAACTGGAGTTTGAATAAGTGTTGTCATTAATAAAAAACTTGACTTAATGTTAACAATCTCCCCCTTTGGCATTAGTGACAAAAATACTTATTAGCCAAAATTTATGTACAACATGGTGTGATACTTAGCTTGGTATGGCATGTTGATTTTTGAGATTTTTCAAAATTTGTCTTTGTAACTCTATTATATATACTTGTTTTCTTTGCATATATCTCCCCCATACAATGTACATAACCTATCAGGCATATTGACATACTAAGTGTATCTTTTGGTATGGTATCATTCTCTTATGATATTTACAAATATCTCTCCTCCTTAATTATATGCATGTCTCTCTCCCCCTTTTGACAATAATGCCAAAGATATATACACAATCTACTTATATAGAGACACAAAAATGTGAGAAAATTCAAAATGTACCTTAAGAATAAGAGTTAAGGTCTTATGCTAGTTATCTTGCAAAACTTTGTAGGTTTGAAGAGAAACTTGTACTTCTGTAGCAAGCTCAATCATGTGATCTGCAATTGAGAAATTATTGTCATGGATCAATGTTTTGGAATAAGAAATGTGCTTCTGCATTGTATCCATGATGGAAAGAATCATATTTTGGATGTTTATGAGTGTAGACTGAATCCTTGCTTCCTCTCTCAATAATTCTGCCTACATATCTGATAAGACTCTGATCTTCATATGATGTGCAAAGCTTGAACCAGGGTCAAGTTGCAACTGCTTTGCACTAGCCATCAATTTTATTTAATTTTCTCTTTATTTCCTTAGTATGCTCAGTAACATCACATAACTTGGCAAAAAGAGATGTCACATTTGTGTAGGAAGATTCAAGATTTGATAGAATTAAAGAAAGCTCTACCTACTGAATAGCTATTTGCTGAGCAATATGCTCAAGAACTTTGTTATCAAGCTTCTTTTCTGCTTTCTCCATGGATCTCCTTGTGAATACTACAATGGATGGCTTTGGTGGCTTGGTGATGATCACCTTGCCTTTCTTCCTTGCTAGTTCTTCTTCCTTTTCAAATTCCTCTTCATTTTCAAATTCTTCCATATCTTCTCCTTTTCCTTTGGTAATCATAAGAGGGGTGCTTGTTGTTTTCAATTTTGTTATCCTCCTCTTGCCTTTTTTCATTGCCTATGGAAGCTTGATCTCAAGTTCAATTCTTTCTTTTGCCTCATCATAAGTTCCAAAGAGGGGTGCCTTTGGATCTATAGGCTCATTTACTAATGCTTTAATGATTTCCTTTGTCTCATCAATGTTAACCTCATATGGAAGAGGTTTTACCCACACAACTCTAGGCCTTACTGCCTGGATGTATACTCTGTCACTATCTACCATTAAAAAAAATCATCCTTATAATCTTCAACCAACTTCTTTGGTGTCCTAAATCTATTATTCATCTTTTCTTTGAAGGTTTCAAAATAATTATCCATGATACTATCAAAATTTTCACCCATTTTAGCGATATACTCATTGATCTGATATAAAACTAGTGTGTCTTTTCTTTGTACAATTGTGCCTTTAGAGGGGAAAAATTTTTGAACGTAGAAAAACAAACATGTCAACAATGAACCAAATTTGCATGGGTTATTCTTTGAGGTTCTAATGCTTTCCATATTTTTGTTCAGCTACTTCAACAACAAATCTGCTAGGTCATATGACAAATTCTTCTTTACAACTTTCTAAGCTAAGTCAACTACTTCGCATGACACACTATTGAGTTGACTTGAGCTATAAATCTTATGTGCTATCACATGAATGCCAAATTTTTGTTATGTGTCAGATACAGTGCTAATTTTCATTCCTCTTCCATCCCATTCGGCTAGGGTTTTCTTCTATAACTCATCCTGACCTAGGGTTTTTGTGGCTTTAGCTTTGGTGAGCATGGGGAGACCATTAATGTGATGTATCATTTTCTTGGTAATCAAAACTAGTTTCTCCATCCATAGTTGACCATTATGAACTCGACTTAGGATATACCTAAGCCATTTAATTTGAAAGTTTTGAGGCAGGTGAGGAATATGAGTTAAACCTTTCTCTTCCAAATGTTTGTGCTTAGGTTTGAGAATTCCATTCACACAGAGTTCACTTAGGGAATTATCCATTTCAAAGGTTCCTATTTCTTGAATTGCACATTTAAAATGAGTTCAAATGTCACTTATGAGAAGTACCTTAGGTGGTATCTGCGACTAAGCTCCATTCGAGTCAAGAGTTTCTATGATCCCTGACACAAGTTTAAAGTTAGGGGCTTTCCATTCAACACCTCACACCGACATTTTAGATCCTTTATTCACCTTGCTATTACTGCTAGATGCCTTGATAACTTGGTAAGCTGAGAAATTTTTTCAAAAAACTTTTTCTGCAAATTCAGCTTAAGGTCATTGAGATGCTCTGCAAATCACTCTGTTCATAATATACTAAATTCACGATGAGAATGAAGTTGATTACCTACCTTTTTGATAAAACTTCCCATTAATGCTCAGTACAATGAGAGCCATAATGACATTGTGCGTGACAACCTATCATCCACTATCTGTAAGGATTGCTCAGTGAAAGCTTGTGACTTGGCAACCGAACATAACCATGTTTCTCTTGACTTCACTTGATAGAGTCCATGACCCAACCTTGCTTGGTAGAGAAGTCAATTTGGTGATAACTATTGCCAATTTTACTGATGATTCTTTTGTATCTTGAATACTAATATGAATCTTTGCTTCCTTTCAATTGGAACTATTTAAGATGTGACCTTGGTAACATAGTTCTAGTTCTTCCTTAAGAACTTAATTGGAAATGGTGGAGTCACCCACTTCTTGAGTGGCATGACTATCATCGCTTGAACTAGTTTGCTCGATAGATTTAGGAATTCACTACTATCTCATTTGCTTCTTAATGCTATCAGCTTTTGCTTTCTTTTTATCTTCAGTTCTACCTATATTCATGCAATTCTTAGCTATATGACCAAGTTTAGTACATTTGTAACATCTTATGGTGGTATCATTTCTTCTCATGTGATGTCTAACACAATTTATGCCAATGTGTCCATATTCTCCACAGTAATTACATCTACACCAAGTGTTGTAGTCCCAACCAAATATTGCCTCTACAAATTGTTCAGCTGGATTGAATGGCTTAGATCTACATTCAGATGCCTTGTGACTTTGTTTCTTGCATTTGTGACACTTGCCCTCAAACTTTGGTTTTTCTTTGCATTCATTGTCTTTATGACCATGCTGACTGCAATTGTAGCATTTTCCATTGAATTTTGCCTTTCGATTACTCCAATATTTTTTTGATGTATGACCTATCTTATCATAGTAATTGCAAGTAGGTCTTTGAATCCTTTAAGCACCTTGTTTGGAGGATTCACCTTCTTCTTTATATCCAAGTCCTACCTTACCCTTTTTCCTATAAAGATTCTACTCATTTTGCTAATTCAATTGATCCATGTTTGCTTGGGATTTCATTATTCTTTCATTGAGTTGCTTTTTAGAATTTAGATCAACTTTCATCCTTTCATTGATTTGCCTTTCAAAGCTTAAGTCATTTCTCAGCCTTTCATTTTCAGATCTCAAACTCATGATTTCTTCATTTGCATTAGAGAGATGATAAATGAGATTTTATTATTGAAGGGATTGATTTTGAATTTCATTTTTCCTTGCATCCAAGTCTTATTTTGCCTTATTTCTCTGTTCTAAAATTTCACACAATCTTATTGATTCAATTTCTTGTTCTCTTTTCAATTTTCTTACTTCTTGCAGGGAGCCATTCTTTTCTAGGAGTTCTTTGATTGCATCATTTGCTTCATCTAAACTACTTGAGGGGAAAAAATCTTCAATCTTTTCTTCAACATATTGGTGGTCATTCATCTGATTTGCAATTTTCTTCCTTCTTTCTAGGGATTAGGAAAGATGCTCTTTTGCTTTCTTGAGTTGAGCTATGGCCATCTCCAGATCTAGATCTTCATTGTCAATAGCTTTCTCAAGTTTGAATATCTCCATTATCCTTGATCTTTGCTCAAGTTGTCACACTTTTTCCTAAGAACCACAATGCTCTAATACCAATTGTTGGAAATATTCAAGACTAGCTAGGTTACTAAGAGGGAAGGGGTGAATTAGTAACCTCAAAACTTTTAACAATTTTAGAACTTAATAGCATAATCCAATTACCATTAATAAATTTAATCTACTACATGCATGAGAAATTGAAAGCATATAACACTTTGAACACAATATTTGGTGACCTAGAAACCTTCCAAATAGAAAGTAAAATTGGGGTGGGGATGATGCCCACAAAACTTCAATACTACAATATAAAGTTGGCCTCTTAAGGCTTACAATGATCACTTCTGATGATTTTCCCTATTAGGAGTAATTAGGACTACTAGATCCACCTTGTTAGAGGTTTTACAAACATACAATGAAGTATGCACTCGGTAAAGAGATTTAAAGAAAAGATTGTTAAGTCTACCCTATTAAAGGATTTGAAGTTGATTCACCTATTAGGTTGTAACTGTAGATCTCTTACAACTATATTGCTGATTGGGATCCTTGAAATATTGATCACCTTTAGGTGATAGGTGTAACTCTGTTGCTCCTGATATGGCCTTGTCATACACTTTTCTCTATTGTCAATTCACATCTTATATTTCATTCACATTATCTCATATTATATTACTCCATTAGATATGATACAAGTCATTACATATATACAAATCCAATTTACATAATTGCAAGGTTGTCCAATACACAAGTTAACATCAATATTACAAAGTTGTCCCAAATGTAGATACTCAAGTTTTGAAAACTAACTTAGTAAATTTCTAATACACAGTGTCTACTATCATTACTTGGCATCGTCATGCACTTAGTAGAAGTAGAGGCTCAGTTCATACTAATCAATTCAATATAGTTTCAAACTTGGTGTACATTGGTGACTTAGTAGATATTGTCTAACTCGGTGTAAATTGCATTCTTTGTTTACCACAACTATGCTCGGTAGACACTATTTTCATTCAACTCAGTTAACACTGGCTTTTCTTGACTTAAGCTATTAACTTGGTAGAAACTAAAAACTCAGTGAATCACTGAACTGCTTGGTAAACACTAAACTGCTTGGACTGAACTATAGTACTTGTCAAACACTATACTGCTTGGTAAACACTGAACTGCTTGGTTTGAACTAGAGTCTAAATAAGTGTTGTCACTAATAACAAGCTTGAATTAATGTCAATAGCTGGATGATCTTGAGGATACTATTGTTGATGTTAAAGATAAAATGAGAAGGGGGGTTAATTTTACTATTTTACACCAAGGTTTAATTTTTAGGTTGTACAGATTTCACCTTGCGTTGGTCCCCTCTAGGATTTTGGAAGCTAAAATTTCTATTCACCTAAACCCCAGGGCCCAAATGGTCCCCCTTAGGATTATGAGTCTTGGAGCCCCTACCCCTCAGCCCTCTCCCAGTAGGTCCCTAGTGAATCCCTCCCCTAGGGGAAAAAAAGGAAAACGTACGGAGAAAATATAGACAAAGTTGGAGGATGAGGGGAGAGGGGGAAGGAGGAGGTCAAGGAGGTTGGTTAAGTCTCAGGCTAAGAGGAAGTTAAGGGAGGGAGCCTCATAGGAGGAGGACTTAGATTTTAAGGATTCAAGCTGCCATAAAAGAAGAATGAAGGAGAAAATTGTTAACTTTGGAGTGGGAGGTATGGAGGAAGTTGAAGAGGAGATTTTTTTTCCCTCCAGGTTGAACTTGGGTAATGGAAAGGAGAATAAGGAGGTGTCACATGTCTCGGAATTGGTTGTGCCTAGGTGTGTAGACCTAACAAAAGATCAATTCCTCAAAATGATGGATAGGATGCCTTCCCCTGTTACAATCTCCTCCCTTATTAAGGCAGGTTCCATAAAGGCCACTAAACCCCTTATTGTACAGGATACTCAGGCTGGCAAGGATGGACATCTAGGAAATTTGAATAAGGCTGGTAATGAGATGTGGGAAAGAATCTAGGTGTTGGAGGAAAGAATGGAACTATTAACCAACTTTACAGTTAAAGTCACTCATGCGATAGCTACCACTCTGTGCTTGTTGAAGGATGCTGAAGGGGACCTACCCAAGGAGGACATCAAGTTGCTTTTTGACTTCCTAGTGGAAGATTGGGTGAATGTCCTTCTGGGGAAGAAGGAGGTCAAGTAATCATAAGGGCTTCCCCCTTCTTTTATTTTTTACATGTTGTTAATCCACTAGTTTATAGACTTTTTCAGTTTTAAGGCTGTCAAGCCTTTGTTTTTGTTAAGTGACTTCAGCTTGTTAATAGACATTTTGTTTAAAGTCTATAGTTACTTTTATAGTTTTAGTATAAACTTCTATTTTTGTTTTAAAAAGCATTAGGGGTTGGTTATGCTCTGATGGTTATTTGCTGGAAGTCGTCTAGCTTGTTTGTAATGAGCTAGCCCCCTTGTTTTGGTTGCTTTTATTTCAAAAACATGCTATAATAAGAACATATTGCAAGGTGTTGTAATACATTTTTCATACTACATGTTTATAATTTGTGATCTTATATTATCCACAAGATTTTTTTTATTCATTAGCTCCTTTTGTATGTGTTATAAACTATTTAAAATAATAATAATCTAAGATAATTATTATTTTCCTTGATTGTTTATTGATGAGTTTTGTAATCTAGTTTCCTATTTTTAAATGATGAATTTGAATTTGTTATATTTATAAGAAAATAGTTATAGAATGAATTGACATTATTATGTTGATTTAAATAAATTTCAATTTAGTGATGCTTAATACTAAATTATTTTAGTTGCAAAAATCAAAAACCATAATGAGTTTAACTTAAGAACTACATAGTTAAATCTTGATATCAATACGACAATTTGATTTAATATGGAAATTTTGACTTGTTGTAGAAAACATCTCATGCTTTTCAATTAATGAGATTAAGCAACCCTTTCTAATGAATTGTTTATAAGGCACAACACTTGGTAAAGGTTTTGCAAATGGGGTTGGAAGGAGAGCAGGTTTAACCATGGAGGAAACTCCATAGATAAGTGGGATTGAGTTGGAATAGTACTAGGATGGGTGACCTCCCAAGAAGTCTTGATGCTTCACCTCTATGACCATCACCTAGATCCAATGATTAAAGTGTTCCATTTGTTCTCATGAGAGATGGATTTGTGTGAGCCACAACTAATGAAGCATAGGTCAATAGTTTGACTCAAGAACTAGACAATTAAAGCAATATCACAAACCAAATAGTGATTAAGTGGAATTTTTAATTGAATTATATTGTAAATTTTTAATATGAATGCTAATTTATATGGATATGTAGAATTTAAACCATTATATTTATTGATAAATAAATAAATAGAAATTGTAAAAGTTCAAGATGAATGACAAGAGTTTAGATTCAAACCTTGAAAAAATTAAGTTAACATGATATGTGTGTAGCACACTTGAGCATGTTTGATGTATGTTTGATTAGTTATTATCAATTGAGAACTAAATTTTAAATATCTCATTTTTGCACTGACACATTTGATACACTAGGAAGAGTGTATGAATTAGTTAGAGTAGAAAGAGCTAAAAGTGGGACACTAGGAACCACAATAGTAGGATTAGCATAATTTTGAGGAAGGCTATTGCATGAAGGACTTGAAATAGGAAATGAAGTAGGCAAAAAATTCATAGGAAAAGAAGGAATATTAAGGTTACTAATAGGGGTATGTGCAGGATCATGGTGTGCCAAAAAGTGGCGATCTAAAAAATCTGTAGTTCTAAAATATCTCAAACCATTTCAAAATCTATTCCAACATTTTTCCCACCCACCCTGATACTAAATGAAAATAATTAATATCTTTATAAGGTATACTATATTTTTTGACACCAAACCTATATTGTCAACTTTGAAAACATCATAAAAATGTGTTTTTGGCCTATTTTTATGTGATTTTTTCTTCAAACATGTAGCTGACAACTTTTTTTTCACCAAAATTTGATGAAATGAAAAGGCTTTCTTAAGAATGTTCTTATCTTTGAACCATAAAT